>OVBE01001021.1:0-40853 GCA_900406425.1 Iberis pinnata
GCATGTGAGGTTTATAGTCGTAAGTCACAATCCCTTGTTCTGTTTCAACAAAGAGCCCGAGTTATCATTACAAAACATGAATACGGTAAGAGTTGAAACATAGAGTGACATTGAATATGATAGTACATTGTTTCCGCCCGCTATATCAGCTCGTGCAAGTTGTGGATTTATAGCCTTTTCTTTGTTTTCTCGCTCTATGTTGTTTTGTTTCGGTTTGTCTCTGGGGCTTTCTTGTTTTGGCCCCTGGATCTTGAGGTTGAGGTGAAAGGATTTAGAAACTTCATCTTCAAAGTTTATGCGCTTTCACTTCACTGTCCTGATTGAAATATTCATTCCAACCCCCAATTTTTTTCCAAAATAAAAGAAATTTTCTATGTGTTTCTTTCTGTCTTAGGGTTTTTCTTATTTATATATATAACATTACGTAGGTCGGCTCGTGTCAAATAAAAATGATTTTTATCTTTTCCTTTTTGTTTTATATATTGATAAAATGGAAATGATAAACAATAACTTAGGCGTATAACCGAGGCAAATGATGTCTTACTAGTACTATACAGCTATGATGGGATAATACGTTTTCTAGGTCAAATCATATGCTTATTACGACGCAGCTATTATGTCATAGTATCAGGCAGTTACGAGGCGTGGAATGATGCTTATTGCGTTACCGAGGAAAAAAATTTGAATATGATTACTTTACTCATACATACAGAAAAGAAATCCCAGCAGTAAGTAATCTAACTCAGCCGTAACGATAATTTTAAATTTCATAACTCATACATCCTGTAAAAGTAACCCAGAAATACATCAACAATAACACAGCCATACTAAAATAATTCTGATCCGTCCGTCAATGGTAAACTGTAACTCAGCCATTTACAAACCATAACTCAGCTGTATTTTTTAAAACGAGAACTCATTCGTATCACAAAAAAGTTAAAATCATCATTTGCCTCGTAGCCGCGTTTGACATCGGTAACGTAGTAATAAGACATCATTTCACCAGTAATATCACATCATAGATGCGTAAGAAAATATTGCAGCCGCATTTACCCTCGGCAACTTTATTTTAACCTATTTTATATAATTCACATTCGTCAATGAATTGTGGTTTAGGGTTTATTAACAAAATATAAAAAGGGAAGTTAACCCAACCCTAAACCCTACACCCTAAACCCTAAACCCTTACTATTCTGATAATTTTCTCATATAAATACGTGAGTTAGACTCTTGATAAGTTATTTAGAGTACATTGTATATGATTAACTTTATATGACTTAGATCTTGTTCCCAAATCTACATGTTAGGTTTAAAGTAATTGTAAGAAAACATACATACATCTCGATAGCATTATTAATTCTCATTCAATAAAGTGGATAATATTCACTTTGGATTAAAAAGAGGATCTTTATTAACATATTTTATGTAATTCACATTCGTCAATGAATTCTGGTTTAGGGGTTACTAACAAATATAAAAAGGAAAGTTAACCCTAAACCCTTACTATTCTGATAATTTTCTCATATAAAAACATGAGTTACACTCTTGAAATTAGTCAATATTTCGAGCATTCCAATTGTCGTCCCTCTATGTAGTAGTCTTAAAATTGTACGAACGGAATTGCTCTCAAAGTACATAACTCAAAAATATACAAAGATAAACAAGACCTTTAGTAGGATAACTCAGCCGTAACGTTCGTTTACTACTGTTTCCTCTTTTAATTTGTTTACAAATTCACAAACTCTCTTTTCCGATTTTCCTCAGAAAAAAGGACGCATGAAATCTTTTTTCGGAGAAACTTTTGATAACCGACCCGAATGATAAATAATAACTCAACCGTTAACATAAATAGTTTGGCGTGTTATGTTTTATTGTAATTTAAAGTAGTCTCTCTCTCTATATATATATATATATATATATGGATTTCTCTGTTTTCTGTTTATTTGCAAACAACTTCTCAATCTCTCGCTTAATCTATCTCCGGTTTTCCTCTTTTCTCTTCCCCTTTCTCTCATCTTAATATAACGCTTTCGATATTCCTCACAAAAACCACGCATGCAATCTTATATTTTACGATTTCGATTTTGCAACCACCAAAGAGACAGCAAATCTTCAAATGCTTTTGTAATATAGGCCGTTCAATTGGCGATTGAGATGGTAATTTCAGTTGGCCATTCATATGAAGATATAAATGAGGATGAAGAACCATATTCATTTTTCTGAAGAGTCTTTCAGTCAACTCTATTCTAGGCGTCGATGTTAAAGGATATGATACTATTAAAGAAGTCAAGGCTGAGTACGAGGAGATGGAAGGTGTTCCAGTGGACCAGCAAAGACTTGTCTTGTTACAATATCCATTACCTCTCCATTGGATTGAACTTGTTGATACCGAATCTGTCTCCTCCATGTAACTTTGTTACGATATCCTTTACCTCTCCGACCAAAAACCTTTATGTTTCTTGTCGGTATGAGAACCAACTCATGATTAGGGTTTTGATGAGAGTGAAGTGGAGGAAGTTCTTGAGTAGACACAAGCCGATGATCATGATGACTAGGATTTGGGTAATAAATATACCAAAAATGATGATAATACATTAAGACATGTGGAGAAGGAGGAGTCATGAGATCAGAGATGAAGTAAACATGCGATGTCAGAGATTTTATTTATATGTTTGTATCAAAATTGAGTCCTCGAGAAGAAATTGTACTATCTTTCTATTTGAATCAACTTGTATTAATAAATGTTCTGTTTTTATTATGATGGATTTTCTAGCTTGAAAACGTAAAAAAATCTTTCGTTAAAAATTACAAAATCTTTATTTTTTGTAGAAATATTAAATATAAGACATCCATTAAAAAGAAACAGAGTGACTACGTTTTATATTGCCTCTCACTTTGAATCCATTATAAATGTATAGCTTAGCCGTGTAAACATTACTTAGGCGTATACTATCGAGAAATTGTTATAACCGAAGCAAATGATGTCTTACTAGTAGTAGTATGGAGCTATGATGGTTTAAGAAAGCACTGTTAGTCTATTACCATCAGCACTTCTGGTTTTCTTACCTGACCAGCTCCATTGGTGTTTCTTAATGAAAGTTCTTAGCAAAAAAGTGTTAAAAAATCAGAATCAACTTGATGTAACTTAGTTGTGTCGTGTATTTTAAATTATATAACTCATGTATTAAATAAAAAATGACTTAGTAATTTCGTTTATAACTGTATAAGACAATAATAATAACCCAACCGAATGATAAACAATAACTTAGCCGTGTAAACATAACTTAGTCGTATAAAATGTTGATTTGGTAATGCAAAAATTAAGTTCGCAACCTTATCACTCTTTCCGTTGGACAGGATACGCGAGAACTAAAATTGGTCATTCAACAAAGAATTGATGAATTCATTGAACAGCAGATGCCAAACCCAACCTGTTATTCTCCCTGCAGGTTGTAACCTGATAATTCAAGGCTTCCTCAAAATCTTCGAGGCGGAGATAGATCTAGCCAAGAGACGAACAAGTAGGTAAATAAATAAAGAGAAACAGAGAAATAAATAGAAAGATAAATAGAAGTTTTCTTGTAACAAATAGGTTTAAGACAGGAGAGTATTTTACATTGAAGTTTGTAAGAAAATAACGTTCAACACCAGTGCTCAAGCTCTGCTCAAGTGACAAGGTCAAGATAGAACAAGCACCAATTGATTTGTGTTAGAACACAATAATAGCAAAGATCTTGTCCCGTTTCGGAAAAGTTTAAACTTGTGAAAAGAATCAACTTTTAATCCATTTTCTAAGTAGAACTTTCTCCAACAACCTGTAATATAAGCAACAACACTCGGTCTCTTGTATTTCAGACAAGAAGTCCATAATTGTTCTTGGTTTCTTCTTCGATAGAATGTTTTCATAATCTGATTCATCGTTCCATGGATTATCTTCATTAGAGTTTTATGAGGGCGTGGGGGTTTTAACTTTTCAGATTCTATTTGATTTCTACATTCTATAACTAAACCATTTATAATTTTTGTTCTTTGTTCTTTTTATTTAATCTTTCAGTACTCATTAGTTACTATTGTGCATGCATATTGCTCCTCGAAACACCAATAACATTTATAGTTAATAATAAAAAAAAGTAATTCAACCAAATTCAAAGTCTCAACTAAATTTATCTTGGAGTTAGTCTCAATAAACGGATGGTTCGGTATTGTAAAATTTAGTTCACAACCTTATCACTCACTCTGTTCATTGGACAGGATACGCGAGAATTACACGACTAATATATTTGTTGTTCTCAAGGGCTGAGTTATTCTTAACTTAATAAGGCTGAGGTATTCGTACGTCTGAAATGTAACAAGGACTGAGTTATCCTTAAGTCGGTAACTTGATAAGGGCTGAGTTATTCTTACCTCGGTAACTGAAATTGTAATGAAATTTTTTTAAAACCCTTCTTATATAATAAAGAGCTTTTTATAGAATGTTTTCATAATCTGATTCATCGTTCCATGGATTATCTTCTTAAAAGTAGAGACGAAAAAATACAGCTTCCTGTAAAGAATAATCAGATTTCTCTCTCTCTGCCGCGAAAAATGTGATTTTACGAGACGTGTAATGATGCAGGAATACGAAAAATTATGACTCTTCTATTTATTAATAAAAAATTATGTGAATTTGAAACGATGATTATCTCTCTATTTATTTTCTGTTTCTCTCTTTATTTGCAAACAACTTCTCAACCTCTCTCCCTCTCTCTTAATCTATCTCTCTGACGTTTTTGACAAATAGTAAGCATGCAATCAATCTTTTACGATTTTCATTTTGCTCACAAACAGTACGCATGCAATTAGATTCCCTCCTCACTACAAAAAAAAAATAGTATTAATAGTACTCCATGATAGCCGGAATTACTGGAGTGCTATAGTAGATGAATGAATTTTTTTTAATTATATCACAACATTAGATAAATGCTATAATAGAGTTTTAGTAAGCGGGAACCTAAAATTAGCTTTTAAGCAAAACACTTATTAAAAATTCCTAATCTAATTTGTTTTCCCTCTCTCTGCTCCAATTTCCCTCTTTTTGCTTTCATTTTTCCCTCTTTCTCAACTAAACCCTAAGAAAAATCCATATCAATTCTCTCTCTCTCTCTCAACTTCCATCACAACTCTGAAAGGTTTTTTACTCTGAATCTCCTTAATCAGTTCCATCGACAGCTCTTTGAACGCATGGGAGCTACTTACATCAAGTTAGGCCAGGTAATACATCTTGATTGATGATATTGTTACTTGCTTAAACCATGTGATGTACATGTCTAAAATAAGCGTAGTTATCATATAGTTCTTTCTCATTTAACACTATATTCTTTAGATTCATAGTTCATAGCATCAGCCTCAATAGCACAAGTATGTTCTTCTGCTTTATTTATCAAGTTTCATTTACTCTTCTCCTGATTAAGGTAATCATCATGACCAGGTCCATGGTGCAAGGCTTAGAGGCTCGCAAGAAGATGTAGTGATTAAGGTCTTGAAGCCAGGAGTAGAAGATTTCTTAGTTGCAGATTTGAACTTTATCTATGTCATTGCTCGTATATTCGAGTTCATACAGATAGTCATGGATGGTAACTGTGACATGGCGGTGCGTCAAATTGCTAGTATTCAGTTCAAGAACTTCATTGCTAAGAACTGGTCACCTGAAGATACTGGTAATAGTTGACAATTATTATCTTATTCCATCTTAAGTTCTGGAAGCTTTTTTGGTTTATTTGATTTTGGTTGGTGGTGCAGGAGAGCAGCCGAGGATATTTCAAAGCGACAAAGAATTGGTGAAGGAGAATATCCTAGTCTATGTCACTCAAGTTCCAACCTTACTCAGCTAAATTTGCTAGATAATGTTCAAACATGTCACTCAGTTTTTGATTAACGCATTAGTTAGTGGTTCCTGGAAATTGTCCATTTTTCTGTCTTATTACTAATTTGATCTGATTTATTGTAATCATGTGTAACATGTATGGCTATTCACACTTACAAATTTCTAATTTTTTGTCTGATAAATAGTCTATAAGCTGATAAATCATTAGTCTTTCATAGCTTACATAATCTTGTCATTTTGTACTTTCTCATTTAGGTTGAGTTGGAAGATCCGGTTGAGAACATTGGTGCTAAGCTTGTGAGGCAAGCAGCTACTACTAAGACCAATGATCTGGCTGGTGATGGTACCACAACATCTGTGGTTCTTGCAAAAGGTTTTATTGCTAAGGGTGTCAAGGTTTGTTTAACATATTCTTCTTCTTTCAGCTTTCTCTCTCTGGTCAAACTCTTAGAACATTTGTATCATTCAGGTTGTTGCTGCTGGTGCAAACCCTGTATTGATCACTAGAGGTATTGAGAAGACTGCAAAGGCATTGGTTGCTGAGCTCAAGAAAATGTCTAAGGAGGTTACAAATCTACTGAAACCTCCTTCTTTTCGTATTTGACGAGTCTGTAACAAAAAGGTACTTAAAGTAAGTCATGTCGATTTAGGTTGAAGACAGTGAGCTTGCAGATGTGGCAGCTGTTAGTAGATTAAATATATGTTCTTGGTAATTAGATTTATTTTAACTGGAGGTATGTTCTTTCTTTGTGCGTTTAGGATTGGTTTTATAATTTGTATAACGTTTCTATATGCGCTTGCAGCAACTGTGATTAGAGAGGAAGTTGGTCTTTCACTTGAAAAAGCTGGAAAAGAGGTTCTTGATAATGCTGTTTTTCTGCAGCATGGGATTTTGGATTCTTCAATGGGGTGAGTTTCATGATCTATACGATATATATGTAAGCTATGAAATACTAATGATTTACCTTAATGTGTGTGTTCTTCTTTAGATGGGTATCTAATGGTGTTGACTTCATTCTCCTAACATTTTATAATTTCACATACCAACTGTTCGGATTCTTACACTTGTTTCTTTATAGGCTATGATGTTTTCTTGGGGAATTTTCGAGGTTTAGTTTCAAGAGATCATGTGAACAAGAACATATCCTCAAAAGAGTGAGTTCTTTGCTTTCAAGTTTGCAAGTTTTCTCTAGTTGCCATGGTTGTTTCGCCTTGAGATATAGGTTTGCAAGTTTGTGTTGATTGGTATTGATCCAAATGCAGGTACTGGCGATACTCCATTAATGAGCATGGTACAGAGGATATCCCAGCGCTGATAGAAAAAATCCATGAAATCAAAACCTCAGAATTGAAGCTATGCCAGCCTAATATCGACAAGGAAATCAGTCAGTAGGAACCTTATAAGCTCTGTGTTATTTGTCATAGTCTAGGTGGTGCTGCAATACTAATCTCCGGGTGGGAAAGCAACTTCTGAGACATTAGATGAAGAAGGTTGGTTAAAGACAGGTGAGAAAACCAGGAAGCAATCTCAATGAGGCCTTAGATTTGTGTTTTTAGACTTCATCAGTGACAATTATGTATAATAACTTAAGTAGTTGGAACATATTTTATGGATGGGTTTGTTTTCTTATGAAGTTTCTATTTTGAATATTAATGCTATTGTTGACAACGATATATTATAATAGAAAATATAAATGCTATTGTTGACGATGATATATTATAACAGAAAATATAAATGTTATCGGAAAAAAGACATTTAATAGCAACCAAATTAAAATGCTATCAATAAATCAGATATAACATAGCTATACATTCAAATGCTATTGTAGTGTATTATACGATAGCAGTTTTCGTTAATGCTATAATAAGTGACCGACCTACGATAGCTGGTCTAGTCATAGCGTTTATGGAAATGCTATGAAAGGCCTTTTATAGCATTAATCGTGTGCTATCAATGAGACATTTTCTTATAGTGCCTACTTATCCTATGCAACCACCAAATGGTATTTGTTTCAAAGATTGGAAGTTGAAACAATGTATTTTCTTATGGATTTAGCATATACATTGCTTTCGTCTGTGAAATCCCAATCAAATCATGGTGTTTCTCCGGCTGAGTTTGCCAATGCCTTGATCCGTGGATTTGGTGAGTCTTCTTTAGGACTTGATGTTGCTGGTGAAAATAAGTTAGTGGACTTGATGTACAATGAATTCAACAGTTGGCTCACCATTGATCTTAAGGTCGATGGTGTTGGAGTTATCTTCAACTTCCAATTTTATTCTTTTTCCCTTCTTTGTCTTCTAACAATGTAAGTTCTCTAATTACAACTGCTTGATTTGCCATAGCTGAACTTGAGAATATCCTGTTCAAATGAAGGTTTTGTTTACCGTATTTTGTTTGTTTATGTTCTGCATTGCAGGATGGGTTCTATGGATACAGAACCCAAACGAAAGAAAATGACACATAGTTAGAATTTGCTTCTTTCCTGAAATTGCTCAAAGCCAAAAATGGATAACCACACAAGTAATATTTTTTCCATATTTTATTTACATTTTATTTTTGTTACTTCTTGGATTTATTAACTTACATTTCTCTATTTTGTTAAAATAAACAGAATGTTCAAGTGATTTTGTTAATGTTAGTTAGACGGCGCGGTGAATTCTACTCTCAACATAAATGTGTCTTTCTTGATCCTTAGTTAACTAGAGGTGGTCATTACACAATCAATTGAAGAACACATTGAATAGTAGACGCCGAACCTAAATTTGTTCCATCCTCAAATAATTGAGGAATGCGTTGGACAGTATACGCAGAAACTAAGGTTGGTCACTCAACTAGGATGCACATCATCTAAAAGTGCTAGGAGAGACGACAACTAAAGTTCAACTTCCTACTCTAGAACCACTTAAGAAGCTCTTACATATTTACTTAGTGTATTGCTGATTTTTGTAAAAAAAAATTCAGACTTATTTTCGCTATGTTTACACGGCTAATGTATGAAACAACTAAATTGTTGTTTATCATTCGGCTGAGATTTTATCGTTATTTTTATTGATATTATTGTTTGTGTTACGACTTAAGACTGGGTTATCTTCGTCGTTATAGAGATTAAGATTTTTCATAAAGTACTGAAATTATCAATTCTAACTAAGATTGTCAGTTCAAAAATAAATTAAAAACAATTGATGATAAAAAAAAAACAGGAATTAATATTCAGATTACTGAAAGCTGGGATTTTTTCGTCTTTACTTGCCGACTTAGTTATTTTTCAAATACGATTGAGTTTTGGATACGACTATGTTATGTTTACGACTGAGTTATGTTTAGTTAGTGACATAGTTTTCTTCGTGGTTAAAAGTTATGGCTGCCTTCAGTTTCAATACAGCGGGGTTATTGATTTTAACGTTTGAGTTACTAGTGAGTATTAACAATTATTATTATGAAACTTCCCTTTACATAAACCAAAATTTATTATTACAATACATGACTGAAAAACGTCAATCAAACCTTTATTCGTGTACAATTTAGTGAATTTTATAAGCAAATCCTATCAGTGTGACCTCGGTTATGAAAATGTCTCGATATTAGAAGCGATAATATTTATTCGTATTATACAGGACTAATATATGAGTTAATGTGTTTTTAAAAAATAGTTAATGTGTTTTCTTGATATCTGAGTTACCTAAATAAACAATTGAGTTTTTATGTTTATATATGTGTTATGTTTTAGATATCATTTGTATTAAAAAAGTAATGATTGTGCTGTTAATTTCTCTCTTTAACCCATTTTATCTATATTTTCCAAATTTCAATACTTAAAACTTAACTTTTTAATCTATTATACTACTCCATTAATTAATTATAGAGTAGCAAGAATTAAAAGAAAGTAATGAGGCGTGTAATGATGTCTTATTACGTTACTCCATTAGTTAATGAAACCCAAACTCAGCCGTGCATAAAACAAGTTCGATTATTATTAAATCCAGAACTCAGTCAAATCACAAAAAACATTAAAATCCATAAATCAGTTTTACATCGGACAAGCTTTCACATTATGCCCACTCTTATTACTTTACCGACGTCTCAAAAAAATTGAAGATGCGGGAATACGAAAAATCGTGACTCTTCGATTTATATTAAAAAATTAAAATTATGGGACTTTAAAACGACAACTATCTCTCTATTTATTTCTCTGTTTCTCTCTTTATTTGCTCACAACTTCTCAATCTATCTCTTAATTACAAGGATTCTCTTCTTTTCCCCTTTCTCTCATGTTTATCGAAAGCGTTAGCTTTCGATATTCCTCACAAACAGTACGCATGCAATCTATCTCTTTCGATTTTGATATTCCTCACAAAGAATACGCATGCAATCATGACTCTAAATTATGTGACTTTGAAGCGACGATTATCTAACTCATACGATATTCCTAACATGTAGATTTGGGAACGAGATCTAACTCATATTAAGTTAATCATATACAATGTATATGATTAACTTAGCCACTAAATAATAACTTTTAGTCGTAAAAGTAAAGACGAAAAATCCACCTTTCAGTAAGAAATAATCAGCTTGATGTAACTCAGTCGTTTCGTGTATTTTGAATTTTATAACTCAGGCACTCGATAAAAGTAATTTAGCCATTTCGTTTATTAATAAACAACAATAATAACCCAGCGGAATAATAAACAATAACTTAGGCACTAAGAATGAAATTAGTCAAGGTTTCAAGAACTCCAAATGTACACAGGAAAAGGTAGCCTTCGGTAAGATAACTAAGTCGTAGCGTTCATCTTAAAAAGATAGTGCTCGTAACTGCGCTGCAAAAAATGCTATCGACAATTTTTCAAATTTCTTTTGAAGAGATTTTATTTATATGTTTGTATCAAAATTGATTTCTCGAGAAGAAATTGTATAATCTTTGTATTTGATCAACTTTTATTAAAATAAATTTTGTTTTTATTATGATGGATTTGCTAGCTTGAAAACGTAAAAAATCTTTCTTTAAAAATTACAAAATCCTTAATTTTTGTAAAAAAAATTTAAATATAAGACATCCATTAAAAAGAAACAGAGTGACTACATTTTATATTTCTTTTCACTTTAAATCCATTAAAATTGTATAACTTAGCCGTGTAAACATAACTTAGGCGTAAATATCGAGATATTGTTATAGCCGAGGGAAATGATGTCTTACTAGTAGTACTATGCAGCTATGATGGTTTAAGAAAGCACTGTTAGTCTGTTACCATCAGCACTTCTGGTTTTCTTACCTGACCAGCTCCATTGGTGTTTCTTAATGAAAGTTCTTAGCAAAAGAGTGTTAAAAAATCAGAATCAGCTTGATGTAACTCAGTCGTACCGTGTATTTTAAATTATATAACTCATGTATTCAATAAAAATAACTTATTCGTTTCATTTAAAACTGTATAAGACAATAATAATAACCCATCCGAATGATAAACAATAACTTATCCGTGTAAACATAACTTAGTCGTATAATATCGATAAATGTCTTTAACCGAGGCAAGATGTCTTACTACGCAGCAATTAGGCTATGATGTGATATTACTTTGTCGAGGTTAAACCCTATCCAGAAATTCTCATGCGTGCCAAAAAAAATTTATGACTTTGACACGACGTGAGTTTCCCTCTCTATATTGAGAACGTAAAAAATCTTTGTTTAAAAATTATAAAATCTTTATATTATAAAAACACTTTTAAATACTTATAAAACATCCATTAAAAAGAAACAGAGTGACTATGTTTTATATTGCCTCTCACTTTGAAAACACCAAAACTAGTACTACGTTTTATATTCATCAAAATCTCTTTACAATGCCTAGGTCCTCGACAAGGTCTTCTTGGGTGTCAACAAGATCTCCATCTCCTAAGCCAATTCACATGAACAAAATTACTCTCATAGTCGTTGATGAGTATGAATTTGTGATGAGTGTTTGTACGCGTGGGAAGAAAATAATGTCTGCGTATTGTAAATTGAAAAATGTTGGTCCTGGCACGTTTCGCTTCATGTATGACAACAAGAGACTCAGACCTACGGATACCCCTCTTTCGGTTATTTCACTTGCTTTTTATTTAATAACTTTGTTTAAATCCATTATATCCAAAATTAATATTGTCATGTTATAAATTTCTTTTTCAGTTAATGATGGAAGACGGTGCCGAGATTTCTGTGGTCTTGGAGTAGTTTGAAGTTTGACGGTGGTCTGTTATCTGTTTGTATTTTATTTTCTTTCGGAATATATTAAAAATTCTCGTAATTCCAGTATGTTATGCAACCTCTGAAAGTTATAAGTTATATCCATTATTTTAACTTAGTCGTATATTAATCATAACTTAGTCGGCAAGTAAAAAACATCACTCAGAAATACAAAAAGATAAACAACACCTTCAGTAGGATAACTCAACCGTGACGTTCGTTTACTAAGAGTTCACATATTCAAATGTGTGCCAAAAATTTATCTGACTTTGACGCGACGTGATTCTCCCTCTCTTTTTTGAAAACGTAAAAGAAATCTTTCTTTAAATATTACAAAATCTTTATTTTGTAAAAAAACACCAAAACTAGTGAAATGATGATGTGGAAGGTTAAATGTGAGAAATAGGAGGTTGAATTCTTATTAGCATAGAAAATTGAAAAAAATCAGTAATTTTAAAACTAAAAGAAACATCAATCAAATAAAAACGGAGGGAGTATTATGCAGCTATTATGTCATAATACGAGGCTATGATGTTATTACGTTACCGATGTATAAAAAATTGTGACTCTTCGATTAATAACTAAGCTTTATTGAAATTGAAACTCAATTATTGTTAAACGAGAACTCAACCGCATAAAATTTTAAAAATAAACAAATCCAGGTCACTAAACCGTTTTCCACGTCAATAAAACATACATTATACATATCAAATTTCTCAGTCGCTCAACTATTTCACTCTGACTAAAGAAAAAAAACGGTTTAGTGACCTAGTTATCGCACTCGTCGTCTTCATCGTCGAAATCTTATTGTGAACCCTCTTTGAAATTTTTGGTAAGTTGCGATTGATTCCCCTTGATATATGTTGCGAATGAGTTTGATTCTATTGCAGACGAGTTTGATTTATGCTGTGGCTGATTTTGATTTCTGTAACGACCAAGTTTGATATACGTTGCCATTGAGTTTGATTTTGTTGCAGATCATTTTTTATTGTTGTTGTGTCTGAGTTTCTTTTTACATATAAATAAAAAAAATATTCTTAAACACTCATGTATTTTACACGGAGTAAACCATAAATAAAAACAATAGTTTAGTTTCCCTACTTTTAACCCTGGCCGTCTTCTCCGAAATCGTCTTCGTCAGAACTATATTCACCCTCTTCGTGTTCTCCTGTATATTGCGAGTTATTTTGACATATAATGCGACTGAGTTTGAATATTGTTAAGACCGAGTTTGATTTCTGATACCACTGAGTTTTAGGCCTCGATTGTTGCAGAGATTTTAGTTTTTGTTTTTCAAAATCTATATTTTGAGCCATTCAAGATTTTGGGAAAATAGATTCCCTAAAATATAGGGAAACTAGTTTTTAGCAGTTTTGTTTATTTCTATACTAAAACTAAAATCTATATTATATGGGATTTTAAACAAAAACTGCCAAAAGTTTTATTTTCGTAATAGACATTAACTATTTTAAACAAAAATGAAAACGCTGTCGAAGTTTTTCATTATGTTATGGTTGATTTTGTTTTCCATCGCAATTGGGTTAATTGTATATATGGCTGATTTATATTTGTCTTTTTATGATCAGATGTCTGCCTCTGAATATCAAACACGAGATTACCCTCCAAGACTTTTAAGCGCTTCCAAGCTTGGAAAAAAATCATTAAATCACAACGTCCCGGATGTTAGACAAAAAGTAGGTGAATTAGTGTGGGAAGAGCTGAAGACGTTTCCTGTTGGAATCATTGGTAAGGTAGGTGAAAGCTCGATGGTGTAGTCTGCTTAGATAGTACATTATCTACTTTGTAGATAGCTTCACGTGAATCAGATGGAGATTTGGAATATCGTTCATGATCAATCTATCAGGTTTGGATTAAACGAATTTGCTGAGATAACTGGGTTAAACACAAACCCACTGCCAACGGAAACTTTTAAACCTGAACCTGAGCAATACGAAGCTTTCTGGGATGAGTTGAATGTGCCGCTTGGGATGGGACCCAAGTTAGAAGAATTGAGGAAATCATTAAAAGTCTGTACGACATGGACTCAAGATGGGTTAAACGAATTTGCTGAGATAACTGGGTTAAACACAAGCCATTGGTATTTATGCTCTGAGTAATAATTCTAGGATACCTTTTAAAACTGCAACAATGGTATTCGACGATGAGGCTATGATGGAATAGCCATGGGGTCTTGTTGCATTTGAATCTCTTGTTAATTCTATTAAGTGGCCGAGAGCAGATGCTAAGTCATACACCCTCAATGGTTTAGTTCACGTGTTATTAGTTTGGGGGTATGAATATATCACGTGCTTTGGAGAGAATTATGGGAACATGTTAATAAATGATGAGATTCCGCTTTTTCGATGGGCTGGTAGTCGTCCACGTGCAAATTTAGATGATGTCATCTCTGATGAGATCAGAAATCATGGCAAGGTATTGTTTTAGACTGAGTTTTTTTTATTCCGTGGATGTGTTATATTAAGACATTTTGTATCTCTTGTATTACTGCTGAGTTATCCAGTTGTTATTTTCTTATTGGCTGAGTTATGAGGTAGATAGTTTTTATTTACTTGATGACAGAGTTGTTTTTATTTACTTGATAACCGAGTGCCTTTTAATTTTATATTAGCGGTTTTGGCAAGGTAATGTTTCAGACCGAGTTTCTAATAATTTGGTGGTTGTGTTATGTTGCGACTTTTTGTATCTCCTGTTCAACGACCGAGTTTTTATTCAATTTTTATTATCTTGGAAACTGAGTTACGAGTTATTGATAGCTAGTTTTTAGTTTTAATCGTGGCAGAGTTACGCGTTGGATAGTTTTTATTTACTTGTTGGCTAAGTNGTGAGGAATATGGTCATGAAGGAGTCTTTTCAAGAGTTGTTTCCTAAATGGCCGGATGAAGAAGACGACACAAAACTTGTGAACTTCATAACAGACATACACGCAAGCCGCTATGCTAGTGGTTTTTTGGATGTGCACAATAAAAAAAGGAGGGACTCTGACGTTCCGCCGCCGGCCGAGCAACAAACAAAGAAGCAGAAGAAATATAAGAACAATAAAAGAAGGAATGTTGAAGTCTCGGGTGAGGCCGAGCTACCAACAGAGGATCAGAAGAAAGCTGTAGGGAAAACGGCTAATATAGGTGTGGAATCTTTGGCTGTGTGGGAAAATTCTATGCGGGTGTCTGCTAAGTCAATGATGGCGGGGTTCACAAAAATGGTTCCTCTAATTGTCAAAGAGACATTGTAGTTGGTTATGAAAGAATGATCACCTCTCAGAAAACCCACCCCCCCCCATCTTTAACATATAACTCGCCGCCTCATGAGGTTCCACCCGCAGCCATGAGCCCTGCAAAAATTGTAGAGGAGAAACATAATGAGGTCGAGGATAAGGTTGATTAGGAAACCCCTACAAAAGGCGATGGTAGGGTTGATGAGGAGAAACAGAGTGAGGTCGATGAGGTTGTGGAGAGCCCAAAAAAAAAGAGTTTAAGGAGAAATAGAGTGAGGTCGAGGATTCGTTTGTGGCAATAGGCGATAGTAGGGTTGATGAGGAGAAACAGAGTGAGGTCGATGAGACCGTTAAATCTCCTCCTAAGGGACGCATCACGAGGCACAACACAAAACAGAATGAACATAAGAAGAAGGCAGAGGCTGAGTTAAAAAAGAAAAACGCCGATGATAAGAAGAAAGCGGCGGATGGAAAAAGGAGAAAGTGGTGGATGATAACAAGAAAGCGGCGGAAGTGAGAAAGAAGAAAGCGGTGGATGATAAGAAGAAAGTGGCTGAGGACAAGAAGAAGGTGTTGGTGAAATGTGTGGATGAAGATGCACAGGAACAATTGAGGTTGGAAAAAATAAAACCTGTTCGGGAGAAAATGTTTCAATTATCTCATAACGGGTCAAGTATCTCCGAATGTGCTCCTAGAGCACAAGGTTTTCCTTAAATTGGGCCAGATGGGATAACGTGCATGAGGAAGGGTATTAATCCTTCTGTATCAATATATGATCCTCTAGCACCTGTTGAGTCAGCGGAATGGAAGGCATTCATGGACCACGTAAAGCAATTCGAGTATGGGCCTTAAGACTATATGTTAATCACTTTATCATCATTTTATGCGTAAACTGAGTTGTGTTTAATTGTACAAGAAGGAAGATAAGTCGGACGGTGAGGGTATGTTCTTCAAAGTGCTTACTACTGTAAGAAATAAGTGGGGAACGGATAAGAGCTTTGTTATTTAGTTAATGGCTGGTTTTTTTATATAGGTGACTGAGTTAGTTACTCTTCGATGACCGGGTTATGATATTTTACGCTTCTTTCTACAACATATGGCTTCGTATACTAGAGTCCTCATTCGAAATTCCATGGAAGAGCCCACCCCATTCTGGAGTGACCGCATTGCGTTTCTCAATAGCGGGTTCTGCAATGTCTAGCGCTACGATCATAAAAATTTCGAACCAAACCCGGATACCTTCAAATTTTTTGATCGGTATGAAATTTTAGTAAATGGCATGTTACCATAACACCTCCTGACAAAAAAGAAGTGGTTTATAGATGTGGATCACTTGTACAGGGCGATTCAAGTTTGCAGTGATCATTTGGTGGCGTATCACGTTGATCTGCGGGAGGAGAAGATTGATTGCTACGACTCAATCATTGGACAGGTAACAAAAGAAAGTACGGAGAAAGTGTACAACGCTTTTCAACCGCTACTGGTGATGATGCCACGGATGCTGGACAAATTTGTTTCACATGACAAACGAAAACCTACGAGGAATACAAGTTTTACCTTCCGATGGATGGATGTCAAACACGTTCCACAAAACCATATATATGGTGATTGTGGGGTGTTTACATTAAAGTTTATTGAAGGTCTAGCACTTGGGTCGTTTTTTATGGTATAAACGATACCAATGTTGAAGGTATTAGGGCGAAAATGGCAGTAGAGCTCTTTGAGGACCCTAAATCATATAAACCTAATCTTGTATTGGAACTGTTAGAATATATCTATAAAATGCGCATATTTTACTTAAGAACTCTAATATCTTATAAAATTACTATAACTCAGAAACAGCAANACAAAACCATCCAAAACATCAGTTCAACAAGAATGAATTAAAGGATACAACCGATATACCAGCAGTTTGTGGCATTGTTGTTAATACAACTCAGCTTACCGAAAATATAACTCAGCCTTGATACTAAAATAACTCAGCATTTAAGTTAATATAACTCAGTCTATCATTAATATAACTCAGACTTGGCCCCAAAAAAACTCAGCATTTAAGCTAATATAACTCAGTCTACCAGATAGTTATTCCGACACTCGAAGGTAGAACGAACGGACCAATGTTGCCGAGAAAGTCCCCGTACAAGTTCGATTTTCCATGGCTTAGAAAACCTTGCATTTATCGAGTATTAGAGACATAACCTAGTGGAGTATCGTGGGCCATTTTTCAAAGCTTTATTCGAGAACATGTAGCTCAGCTGAATATGATGCCTCGACTCATTCAATCCATTATCATCGAATACCAGTTACTGGAAACAATAAGTACCCGATCCATACGCTCTCAGTGTGAGATGAAGAATAAGATGAATAAGATAGATGGAGAAGTTGGTTACCGAAGAAGAATCGGTAAGACTATCTACAATGCAAAAAAAAAAATTCAACACCTTGTCTCTCAAATTTAACCTTCCACATCATCATCCGCAGTGGATGATGACATGGCATGGATGCTGACATGGACGATGACATGGCAAAAAGATAAGTCAGCCGCAATACCAACACATAACCCAGTCCAAGTTAATCAGCTATCAAATGCAACGTAAGTCAATCGCAAAGTGAATGATATTCTAGTAATTAATCTTTCTCAAATTAATCAGTCGTAATATGCTGGGAAATCATAAGTCAGCCCTTTCGTCAACTAAATCAGTGGTGACATGAATGTTATTCTAGTAATTAATCTTTCGCTAGTAGGTCAGTCGTAAACACGATAAGTTGAACGTTAATCCAGCTCTTGACGGCTGAGCAAAGGTATCTCAACCGTGTTAACATCCAATAAGTATAACTCAATCAGCTGCATTAAATCATCCTGCGAAACATAACTCAGCCATCTTTAATTATAACTCAGTACAATTTTCAACAAGTCAACACGCTGAAGTATAAGTCAGTTGTAACATGAGTACATAAGTCAGTAGAAAAGCGTAAGTCAGCCATATTCTCGTATGTCAGCCATTACGTAAGTCGACTTATGACCGCAAGTCAGCCTTTTTAAAACAAATCAGCCAGTTTTTGTAAGTAAGTCGTCATGAGCGGGTGACTTATGCCCGTAAGTCAGCTAATTTCTTTTAACTCAGCCAGCTTTTGTAAGTAAGTCGTCACGAGCCGGTGACTTATGCCCGTAAGTCAGCTAATGTCTCTTACCCCAACGAGTTTCAGTAACTCAGCTGCAACATAACCATAAGCCGTCTCATTAATACACGTCGGGGAATTCCTACATGGCAAATGGCATTTTGGTAAATATGTTTTTTGTCACAACGTAATCGAAGGGTACGCTAGGCATTTAAAAAATGCAAGTAATAAAAGAAAGATTTGTATGGTTCTAGTCATTTTTACTAAAATGTATGATAGTTAAGCTATCTTCTCTATAAAAACGTCAGTTAGACTCTTGATGAGTTATTTAGAGTATACATTGTATTTGATTAACTTTATATGAGTTAGATCTCATTCCCAAATCTACATGTTAGGTTTAAAGTAACTGTAAGACAACATACATACATCTCAATATCAATCGTATTGTAATCATTACTCAGCCGTAAAAGAAACATAGCTCATTCGTTAAGTTAAAAAAATTACTCAGCCCGTTAACTAATAATGTTTTTGGTCTGGTTATGAGTCGGCACACTACTACTAATGATCGTATACTTGTCTGCCATCATAGCAAAAAAATATGAAACCGAAAGGAGATTTATTGACAGAAAAGTAATAGAATATTAGACGTGAGATCACATAAAAATGAAAAATACATAGAGTTATATAAACATTGAGCCCATGGGCTTTCGTTTCTAATATAATTTTGAAAAGACAAATATTGAGCCCTTGTTACGTTACAGAGGTCAGAATAACTCCGCCTTTATTATGTTTCCGAGGTAAGAATAACTCAGCCCTTTCGATGTTTCGGAGGTAAGAATAACTCAGTCCTTTCTATGTTTCCGATGTAGGAATAACTCAGTCCTTCCTATGTTTCCTAGGTAATAATAACTCAGGCCTTTTAACCTTTGAGGCCTTTTAACATAAGATATATAACTCAGCTACTATAAAAAATAACTCAGTCACATCAGAATATAAAACTCAGTCGTATCAGAAATCAAACTCAGTCTTAACAATAATCTGACTCTTACGCATTATATGTCAAAATCACTCGTAACATACAGGAGAACACGACGAGGGCGAATAGGATTTCGACGAAGACGATTTCGGAGAAGACGATCAGGGTTAAAAGTAGGGAAACTAAACTGTTGTTTTTATTTAAGAAGATTTGTATATTTATATGTAAAATGAAACTCAAACACAACCAAAAAAACTGGTCTGCAATAAAATCAAATTCAATCGCAACGTAAATCAAACACGGTCGTAACTATCATGAAACTCAGCCACATCATAAATCAAACTCGTCCACAACAGAATCGAACTCATTCGCAACATATATCAAAGGGAATCAATCGAAACTTACCAGAAATTTCGAGGAGGGTTCACAATAAGATTTAGACGATGACGATTTCGGAGAAGACGACGAGCGCGATAACTAGGTCACTAAACCGTTTTTTTCTTTAGTCATAATGAAATAGTTGAGCGACTGAGAAATGTGATATGTATAATGTATGTTTTATTAACGTGAAATACGATTTAATGATGTGGAATACGGTTGAGTGACGTGAATTTGTTTATTATAAATTAACCAAATTAAGAGAAAACTAAGTAAGGGAGTGAATTGTAATTTATAAGAGTTTCAAAAGTACTCTTGTAATTTTTGAAAGATGTATGGTATTCTAGTCATTATAACATTTTTCTATTGTATTTGAGCTATTTTCTCTAAAATGTAAAGAAGAAAAATTAATATGGTTCACCAAAATTGGCCGAGATTTTATTAATGGAGGATAATTTTCATGATAAAAACTAGGGTTAGAAAACAAGAATTAAAATAAGTATTATCCTACTCTCAAAACCCTAAACTAGTAGGCTTTACATACTTAAGCCCAAGTAAGGTTACTAAGTGCGAAAGCAAGCAACTCGCTAGATATTTAAGGAAAAATCTACGAAATCTCCAACTTGACTTGAATCTTGCATAACATATCAAATATACCATAATGCATATTTCGGTATCAGATGTACATGATGTACTAAACTTTCTCCTCTGGATCAGATGCCCATAAGGACAAATGCTCTTTGTGGAACATGATGTCTCTTCATATTCATTCTCGCCCTAGATGGGTGACTAACAACTTAAGACGTTCAGCAGTTTCAAACAATGTTGAAAATTATCAACAAGGTTATCAGTAGTTCATAGTTTCTTCACCCGAGTCCTCACTCCTGTCCTTAGAAAATCATATTTGACATTAGTATGTTGGTTTTCTCATGATGAACATGATCCTTGGCTAAACAGATTGCAGTCAAACTGACACGATACACTATCGCCTGATTATGATGTGGACCAAGATCATTAACGACTCCTTTTAACTATATTCCTTCCTTAGCAATTTCTATCAAAACCATATACTACATTTGCTGACCACATGAATCCATTTCCGTAATATCGTATAAGCACCCCCTAGTGGGCCATTCCTGAACACGTCCATATTTTCTAACGGGATCAAGCTTGACAAGGAACGCATATTCTCTAATCAAGAACAGTATGTAAATCTCTTGTTAAATGAAGGTTGAGTTCCACGACGACTAACTAATCGCTTAGGCAATGATCTAGGTGTAGGCAATGATCCATGTTCTAATCTTGTTGATGTGACATGATATAAGATCTGAAATTGCAAAAATAAATTAGAAATCAAAGGTTCTTCAAAGCCTCTACTACTCAAGATTCTGAAACTATTTTAACACAAAAGACATATGAAAGATCATGCAATCAAAATCAACACAAGAGCTAGCTCAAACTGAAACAAATATGCTTCTGTTTACAAAATACAATCAAATAGAAATTAAATAATCAATGAACAAGAAGCAGAAAAAATAAAGAATCGAATTTGCATTTGTTCCTGAATTCTGGTGCAACATTATTTATGACTCATTCTTTTGATAATCCTTGCTTTATGGTTTGGTTTCCAAATATTTTCTATGAATATCAAACTTGTCTACAAACTAAGTTAGTTCAGACAAACAAACTAACATTCATATTTCAAAGACATGTAAAAGCACAAAATATATTAGATGTGTATTTATGAAACTTTCTTGTTCTGCCAATGACCTTCTATCTCCTCAATCATAGTGTTCTCATAAAAGAAAGCAAATAAAATCTCAAAAAGGTCATACTGGTCCTGATGTAGCATACATCGCTATGTTTTTGTTATTTTGGTGGTTTAACATTGAGCTTGTTCTTTTACCAATCGCTAGGCTACTAGATTGAGCGACAAAATAAGATAAAAAGAAAAGGGAGTTATTTAATTACTTTACTCTTAATTTTGTTGAAAGGTGTCGCCGGTTATTGATGATGACGACCTCTGTATAGCCGTGATTATTAGCGACAGATTTTGTCAAACGGCTACGCACAAACGGCAACTTGCGTAGGACAAACAAGAGCAACACCTTCTTCTATTTTTTTGAAATTTTGGTCTTCCTTCATCACCGCTATCCCTCATGCCCATTGGTATTATTTTTCCTTTTCTTAGTTTGATTTCGTTAGATTAGGATAGATATTAGATATTTTGATTCATCCTTATCTTCTTATTCATAGGGTTTATAAATAAGATTTATATATCTATACTATTAAAATTGAAGACACATATAAAAATAACCCTATTGGCATGTGGCATATTAGATAGAATGCCATTGCAAATATATAATTCCATGAACAAACAAACAAAAATGAATGAAGAGCAATTTCGGTATTACAAATTACAAAATGCGCGGATCTGAGGAACGGGTCGGATATGATCCGGTTGCATCAAAATTTATCCTCAGATCGCGTGTTCGAATCCCAGTTTTTAATATAAATATATTCTGTTGCAAACAAAGATAATAACTCTGAATTGGCTAAAGTGGTTTCTATATGAGATTGTGGGTTCGAATCTCAATATGTTTTGTTGTTCTATTGAGTTTTTATGTATTTGAATTCAATGTTTTTATTGTTCTATTAAATATTTTTATATATTTGAATTGTTTACAATAATAAAGACAACGCATGAATCATTGTCTATTATTCTAATCAAATAATAAAAATATACTCAAAAAATAAATAAAATATTTGTAAAAAAATTTATCCACCATTGAATATAAAAAGTAAACAACTAATTTTAAATTACTTATAAAAAGATTTTAAATATATATATATATATATATATATATATTTAAGATTTATTTATGAAACATCTTAAATATTTGTTTTTGTCCAACTAATGGTAGTTTTTTTTAAATTGTCTAATATTTACAGAAAATGAAGAATCAGTTTCACTTTTCAGTTATAGATAAAAAGAATCGATTAGATATTTTTTAATTATCTAACAACTCTTTTTACTGAAAAAATATATAAAATATTTGTAATAAAATTATCCAGAATTCGTTAAATTGATCATACGTTTAGATACGAATATTATCTTAACCATACTTCAATTTTGTTTGGTAAAAAAAATTCATATATTTTTATATCTTATTTTTTTAAATATTCCTATTTTTAAAAATTTATATTTAACAAGTTTTAAAATTTTCAAATAATTGGATTTAACAAATTTAGTTTATGTTTTGATTTATCGTAATATACCATTATTAAATATAAGTTATTATTTTGTATATAAATTCAAAAAATGATTACAATATTTATGAAAAGTAATATATTAAAAATATATTATTATTATTATTATTATTATTATTATTATTATTATTACTATTATTATTATTATTATTATTATATTAGCCATTTATTGTTAACATTTTTTATATTTGAATATACAAAATAATCATTTATTGTTGATTTTATTTTTACTAAAACAAATTTTAAGAATAATCAAAAAATTAATATAATAAATTAGTGATATTTTTATATAGTCTGTTCCATAAACCCAAACGTATAACATTTTTTATTAGAAAAATATAAGAATATTTACAAAATAAATAATTTAAATAAAACCTTATTATGTAAAATCGATATTGATGATAAGCTTTGTAACCAAATATATTGTTGAAGCTAAATCACGAAATTTTTCAAAAATTTATTTTATAATTTTTTGTATATTTTGATTTAAATATGGTATATTATGATTTAGACTAAGTATGATTTTTACTAAATCCATATTGAGGATAAATTTTGGAAACAAATATATTGTTGGACTATTACCTAAAATTTAGTTTGTGTTTGACAATTGGTAATATATTCTCTATCAAGATTTCAGAATTAAATATTTTTTATTAATATCTTATAATATAAAAGAAGATATTCATTAACAATAAATTCTCCATTAACAACTAGAGTAACAATTTAAGAAACAATATCATTAAGTATGAGATATAATAATAATAATATATTTGGACATATTCAAAAAATTAACGAGATTTTATTGTTAATTACGAAAATTTCTTCGCCACTCCACCATCATACATATATATATATATATATCTCATTTCTTATAACCAGGAAGTTATGGGCCGAAACCCGTAATCTCTCCAAGCCCGAGACCAGAGCATGTTTTATGGTTTCGTCTCAAGCGTTACTCAAACTTATGACCTCTAGGCTTTGTCCAAGATCTTTTACAAGTTAGCTAACAACATTTGGTATATATATCATTTATTGTTGTCTTTGTTTCATAATGTGGTTTCATTTTTTTTTAGGATCTACTTTTTGTAATTCTTTATTATATATAGTTATGAAGATTTCACTTCTTCTTAATCTAAATGTTGTCATTGTTTTTTACAAGTTTCATATTATTGATGAATTATGAAGAATGAAGTCATGAAACATTCTAAAAGCTACGAAAGTTTTCTATAAATGTATCAACATTTTTTATTGTTTATTTACATAGGTTGAAAAATTACAAATGATATTTTTCCTAGGTGGACGAGAGTGCGAAAATGGTTTATTCATGTACCAAAAAATGGTTTAAATTTATAGTGTGATCGGTTAATGAGAAAATACTATAACGGGATAAAATCTATATGTTCAGTATTATAGATGTTTCCTCATGATCCAAATCCATTTTTTCTCTCTTCCTTCATCCTTTTGTATTAACCTTTTTTTTACTTTTTCAGTTTTAGAGTTAGAAGCAAAAACTCGGACGAATGACTATTTGTTATGTGGGTGACAAAAAAAAAGAATATTTGTTATGTGTTTCATATTAACTATGATCTACAATTCTATACCACTTTTAATCACAAGTATTTTTCTTTTGATTTTGCAATTTTGTTTCTTCTTTTAATCTTTGATTTTTATTTATTTTTGAACTCATGATGGAAAAATTATATGATTCTGTTATTTTCCTTTATTCAAAAATTTCTATTTTTATGGATAGGTTTTACATTAATTTTTATATTTTAGAAAATCATAAGTAAGAAATGAAGGAAAAATCAAATAACTATATTTACCTATTACAAATTTGTAAGAGTATTTATATATTAGGATATTTTTGTCTTTTATTTTTTAGATTATAATTCTTAACTTTAGATGTTTTCATAATTTTATCAATTATTACCTAATTTATGATTATTTTTACACTAATTTATATGTAAAAAATTATTATGAAACTATCTGATATTTTTTTAAAAGGGTAAATATAATTATCTACTACAAATTAAAATAGTTTTAATTTTTATTTTTACCGTTTTATATCAAAAAAAAATATTTCGCATAATGAGGTAAATGTGTTTGCAATATCTATAATTATGGATTGTGCTTTTTACTTTTAGAAAAATGATGTATGAAATTTTTATATATTTTACTATCTTATTAAAATTCAATACTTTTAGGTAATTTTAATTTTTTATTTTGGAAAAAAATAAGTAAAATTTTTCATATATAAATTAGTGCGTTTAGGTTTTTTTTTTTTTTTTTTTGGGGNTTTTTTACGGGTTGATACATGACATGTTTTTCTTTATGTTTTAGTTTATGTAAATAATAAAATTAATTTGTAATTATAATTCGAAAAATATTATAAAGAGGTTATAGATTTACAAACTAAAGAATACATTTAAAAATTAGTATATTTTCATATATTTTATTGTTTAGATTTTGACTCATAAATTTGAATATCTTCTATGTCTTTTTGTTTGTAAATTTTCTATCGCTTTAACTGTTTTACTTAAAACAGTAATTAAATTAACATTAATGATAATAACCATAAATACAAAATTATGAAAAACTAATTTATTTATTATCTATATATTATCTTTTTGAATACAAATAAAATTAATTTTTGTAAACTAACTTATAATTTTAAGAGATAAACTACATTTTTACAATTTTATTGTTTAGATTGAAATTTTTAAATACGAATATTTTTCATATCTTTCCATTTTATAATTTCTTACCTTTACATTATATTTTAAAATTATTATTATGACGTATGACGCGCTAAATATATTTTCAATATCTATAATGATGGGTTAAATTGTTACTTTTAGAATAATGATTTATGCGATATTAAATATGTAATGTACTATCGTATTCAATTTAAAATTTCCTAACATTGTTCTAAATTTATAAATACTTTAAATAATTATAATTTTCTTATTTTGGAAATATGATAAAAAACTTCTTTTGCGCAAAAATAAATGCTTTTGGATCATTGTCTTCACGGGTCGATAAACATGACATATTTTTAAATTCTTAAAAACATTTAAGTAACTATTATATATAATTATAATTTACAAGTTATTATACAAAATTATTGTAATTTACATGTATTTTTAAAAACCATGACTTATCTATACTATTAAAGCATAAACTATTTTGTATTTGTTATAATTTCAACTTACACACATTTAAATATATCTATAAGTAAATAGAAACTATTTTTATTTATTAAAATTTCAAATTACACAATTATATATAATATCTTAAATAGTATATAAAAAATTTCTAAATTAAATTGTGATGTGTGTGTGGGTTAGTACAACAAATATACAAACATTTAATTACAAAAACTATTTTTTATATAATCTCGAATTACACACTTCAATATATATCTTTAAATAAAATATATAAAATTTTATACAAAATACTTTTTGTAATATAACAATTAATATTAAAAGTGTAAATTAACAAAAAAAAAAGCAATCAATTAAAAAACTAATTTTATTTATTAAAATCTCAAATTACACACTTTTAAATATATATTAAATATTATATATAAAATTTCTAAATAAAAAAAATATTTACTCTGCGCTATGTGTGCGGGTTAGTACAAAAAATACACAAACATTCAATTTCAAAAACTAATTTAATAAAAATCAAAATATTTATTGATAAATATAGTATATTAAATAATATACATAAAAAGTATATAAATTAAAAAGATCTATATTACCCACATATAGCACGGGTCCGTAACTTGTGCATGTTACGTTCACTTTTTGATTTTAATAATATATTGGTTTTGAAACGAACCTTACGACACAGAGAAAATATTCTCAAGAGACTCTCTTTCTCAACCACTCGATCTCTATTTAGCTTCCGCTATTCTATCAGGCCCCATTTTTTCAAAGACACATTATATACAATCAAAAAGTTAGCAAATAAATGCCACAAACAGTTTTACACGAAGTGGTGTATTTGTAAATGTGCAAACGTACTTTGAAGCTTTTACACAACAACTAAAAACTCTAACATCATATGTTATAATTACTTTAACACAACATTCGATTGTCGTTATTCAACCACACTGTAGATTTGGTTATCAAACAAACTCGTTTTTCATTAGTATCTTGAAGAGTATTTATACTTAAACCTTAGGAATAAAGATAAACATAAATAAATATAAAACCAAATCATAATAGAAAATTATCATAAAACTAAGGAATAAAATATATTCCATACAGTCCCCCTTAAGTTGTAATATGAAAATCCTAAACACCCATCTTGGATACTATCACTACAAGAAAATATGGTTTTACATCACTAAAATTGCATCACAAAAATAAATTATACAAAATTAAATTATTTATTAGTAAATGATACAAAATAGTCATTTTTTAAAAAACGATATTAAATCTATAATTTTATATCATTTATTCTTAATGTTGTTATTATTCAAAATAATAAACTGATGTAATGATATCAATTATGTATAATTTACATCACTTTATAATAACTAAGATAAATTATTATTATTGATTTACATCATTTACTAAAAATTGAAGCAAAATACAAACTTACATCAATTAATAATTGATGTATTTACTTTTTTACTAACATCAGTTAAGAATTGATATTAATAATGTATCATATAAATAAATAATGTAAAATAAAATCGTTTACTAATAATTGATATAAAATAAGATCAATTTTTAATAAATGACATAAAACATATAATTTTACCTCCCTTAGTTGAAACATTGTCATTAATAAATTATTAATATCAGTCCAAATAAATTTGATATAAATTATTTATAATATATATATATACACATATATATACCTATATTTAATATTTATCTTTGTTTGAAATAAATAATATAAGATTAACCAAATCGGTTAATGCATTAATTATGCAATTCTAATTTGCAAGCACCTCGGCTACGCATTGGTACAAAATACCAATTTACCAAAATAACCAACAAAAATTATTACATCATTTTTTAAAATATGATGTAAAATATAAGTTCATATATATATATATTTTATTTGATTAATATCAACTAAAAACTGATATTAATATTTTATTTGGTAATTGAAAAGAATATTGATATTAATATTGTGTCGATTCTAAAATAAAAAATATATATATATATAATATGTTATGGTTAAATCTAATCATTTTTAACTTTTTCTTGCATCTAAATAATTCTAATAATAGTATTTATTGATTTTATCAAAATAATAATAGAAACTAATTCAACTTTTTTGCAGAAATTAAAATTTATAATAAGTTTTTGAGTTTATACGAATACTAAAATTTGGAATTTATACTTTTTAATGGTATTATTATTATTCAACTAGTGAAACAAAATTTTGAATAATAAGTTTAAAAATAGTTAATAAAATATATAGCAAACATAAATAAAGTGACTGATAATTATTATATAAATATACATATATTGTATGTTATTTACGTAAACTTATCTTCTTATAGACTTTGTCAAAAAAATTAAATATACATTACTAACTTACAAATCTATATAAACTTAATTAATTTTTGTGGTAAATTGTTAATATAATATCAAGTTAGTTATGATTTGTTATAAAAAATTTTGTTACGATTTTTTGAAAAACAAATAAGTTTTGATTTACAGATTAAAAAAAATAATTAAGTAGCTGATTAATTCAATAACTTATATAAATATGTGTCTCCTCCATTATATGTACACTCATTTTTTCTTATAGATTTTTTCCTTTGGCTCTTTTTATATCTTGTTAAAGTTGTTGATTAGTTTTCAACTCTAATTTAAGATTTTTTTTAGTATATGCAGGGAAATCTATATGAAAGGTTAAGGAAAGTTTATTACAATCACAACATGAAGTAAGAAAGTAAGTGATTACTATTAAAAACATAATTTTCGTATACGATGAATATCAATTTTTGATAATTGTATGTTATTGTTATATGTGAAGCAATTTATTGTAGTTATCGAAGAGAAGAGGTTCTACAGATAACAATCCAAAACGAAGAAAATGAGATGGGGAAGAATATTAAAGGGAGAAGAACATAAACAATGTATCTCATGATTTGAATGAGAAAAATTATTTTACATTTATTTTTATTTTTATTTAGAAATAGGAGATCAAATCAAACAAAATATTTATTTTAAATTATATTAGTTAATTTAATTCAATTTTAATTGAAAAAATCGTTCATGTTGTAATCATTTTTGTGAATATCAACAAAAATATTTATAAACATAATTAATTAATCTACATAAACAAGTAAATAATTAATTAATTATTTTATTATAAATATTACAAATAGAAAATTCATTTATTTGAAAATTACACTATTTTAAAATCATTTATAAAAATTGACACAATATTTTACATCATTTAAAATATATGATATCAATATTATAATAAATGATGCAATATTTAAATCATTTATAATAAATAAACTAATAATAAGATCGATTTGCCGATGTAATATTTAAATCATTTATAATAAATTAAACTAATATTAACATCAATTTTATAAACCAATGCAATATTTAAATCAATTATAATAAATGAAGCTAATATTAACATCAATTTTATAAACCGATGCAATATTTAAATCATTTATAATAAATGAAACTAATATTAACATCGATTTTATAAACCGATGCGAAATATTATATCATTTTAAATAAATGATACATATTAACATCAATTACACAATCGATGTAGTATTAACATCAATTATTTTTATTGATATAAAATATTTGCATCATCACTTATTAGATCACTTGTTAAAATGATGTCAAATTCATTTATATCACTTATAAATGATGTAAAAGCTAAAAATAAATGACACAAAATGCCTTTTTTATTGTAGTGTATAGTCTGAAACTGCGAACGACCAATTAGCTTAGTAAGAATATCTACGATTTGGGAGTCTGTGTGGATGTATTGAGTTACAATGAGTCCATCTCTAACGGCATGGTGTAGCGCATGACAATCATTCTCGAATGTGTTTGTTGTGTTTATGGAAGACTAGATTAGCCGCAATATGAATAGCCGCCAACTCTCACAAAAAGACGACACTGTTCGGTTTTCTGGGCACCCAATCCTTCTAACAAACTTCGCATCCACTTAATTTCACGAAGCACAACTGCCATTGATCGATACTCGGTTTCTCCAGAAGATTGAAAGACAAAATTTTGTTTCTTTGTCTTCTAAGATAGAGGAGAAATACCAAGCATCACCACATAAGCACTAAAAGAATCGTGAGTCAAAGGAAAAGATGATCAATCGCAGTCACAGTAAACTGAAAGAGTAAAATACGAAGAAGATGTCAAAAAAATACCTTGACTAGGAAAGCCTTTGAGATACCGGACAACACGAAGAGCAAAGAGCCAATGATCTTCACGCGATGATTGCATAAACTGTGACAACACATGAATATCATAGCTCAACTCAAGCTGAGTATGAGTTAAATATATAAGTCGACCAATGAGTCGTCGATAACATTTTGGATCATCGATTATTAGATTATCACTTGTAGCAAGCTGATGATTTTTTTCAAGAGGCGTAGCCGGATTACTTCAACCCCCAAGAAATATTTCAATTTTTCCAAATCTTTCATGGAGAAGCACTTGCCGAGATAGTTTTGAAATTTTTTAATAAAATCATTATCATTACCGTAAATAAGTAGATCGTCAACATGGACAAGAAATTTAGTGTCCTTTTTGTCCTCCAAGTAAGAGAAGAGTGAATAATAAACGTAGGCTTGAACAAAACCATACTTTAGAAAAGAATCATATAATTTATGAAACTAACAACGAGGAGCTTGCTTAAGACCGTAAAAAGATTTTTTAATACGACATACTTTACCTGGATGAGAGTGACGAAAACTGGGTGGAAGCTTCATGTGCACCCTCTTCAGTTAAATCACCATGAAGAACTGCATTATGAACGTCCATTCGAAATACGTCCCAATGCTTAGCTGCTGCGATACGTAAGATAGTACGTATCATCGTCATCTTGACAACAAGAGCGAAAGTCTCATTGTAATCTTTCCCGACAACTTGATTATTTCCTTGCACTATAGACATACTTTGTGTCGTTCAATGGAACCATCAACGTTATATTTGATCTTGAACACCTATTGGCTGCTGAAAGCTTCGAAATGTGATGGAAAAGAAACGAGATCCCAAGTTTCATTCAATTCTAGAGCTGTGATTTCTTTTTCCATTGCATTACACCAAACTTGAGACTGTGCGACGTCTTTTTAGTGTTTTGGTTCACTAGAAGCTGTAATAGCTGCTAAGAAAACGCGATGGCTCAATGATGATTCTGTATTTTCATTGTTTTTAGATGTCATTTAGCATCAATTTTGAGGTTTTTAGGTGTGCATATATCACATTATAGTTGTTTTTATTAAGTTTTTGATTTTTAGGGATTTGCATTAGTATTCGCATATGCACGCATTTTGGAGATTTTTCAGGACTTTCGGGAGCTTTCAGGGCGAATTGTTAAAATTCAGAAGAGGAAAGGAAAATGTGTGGAATGGACCAGCACAAGGCTCAGATCGATCCACGCAACATTCTGGATCGATCCTGTTAAGTTTTGGTATCATCGAGCCAAAACTAATGTGAAGACATATAAAGATCAAGAAAAGCTAAAGAAGAAGAAACGAACCAAGAATATTGAGGTTGGGTCGACTTGGCCAACACTAAATGGAACAACCACTTGTTCGATGATTTTCAGCTCGTTTGATCATTGAGCCATCTCAACTTAGATAGCTTAGAATGCTTAGTCTTCTCAAGTCTTAATATGTCCACCATATTCTTGCTAGCCACATTAGTACATGAACCACCATCTATGATAAGATTATATACCTTGCTTTTAATAGTGCATCTAGTGTGGATGATGTTCTCTCTTTGCATTTTATCTTCAGGTTGCACAAGAACACTTAACATTCTTCTGGTCACAAGTAATTCTCCAACATCAGGATACTCAACATCATTCTCTTGCTGATTAAAATCATCATCTTGCTCATCTTGAGACTCATAATCCCAATTGTTGGTGAGAATTATTACCCTTTGATTTGGGAACTCCCTAGAGATGTGTCATCTTCCCTAACACTTAAAACATGTTATATCATGAGTTATTTGAGTATCATTAGATTTTTTACCTTCTTCCGATCGGTTGAAATTAGGAGTCTTTGTATTCTTCCCTTTAAATTTATCACAATGGCTTTCCCTTTGTCAAGTGGTTTTGGAGCTGAACTAGAAGTGTTTGCTAATCTCAAGATTCATTACCCTGATTTTAAGTTGGTCCACCAGCCACGAACTACCAATTTAAGGGAAGATTTTTAGCGAAGAAATCCAAGGATCCTAATACAATTTTCTCTTTTATTACTATTTTTTACCATATTGGTGTGTAGATTCACTCGATATATTTACATATTAATGATAAAGAAATACGTTCATTTGTGGAAAAATTGAAACCATATATTTTTCTAACTTTTGTGCTTTTCTTAGTTGAGTTTTGTACACTGTTTTAATCTTTTATATTCATATTCATATTCATAATATATGCTCCCCAATCGTGATTTTGTATGACACAATATAAATATATATTGATAAAGAAGTATCAGACAATCTTAATCCATTAAATCTCCTTCATACTTATTGTTTTAATTAAATTATGCAAGAAGTTCTCTAACAATTTCTAAAATGTTTTAATATTGATCTTTAACAGCTGTGCAAGTGCTCTCCAACATTTATAAAAGAGTGCTCTCCAACCGTTAAATATATTTAAAAAAACATATAAATTTGCAAGTTTCTTAGTGATCCATATCTTTGAACCATCCGACCACAAAAACTTTCTCTCACTAAAACCTATCCCCTCTCTCTAATCTTCTAACTGTACTTCTTCGTTTGCATCTTCCGGCACCAGTGACCAGCCTTAGGCTGGCACCGAACCTTTTTTTTACTTTTTTTTCTATCAGCTTATATCCCCTTTTTTATCTCCACCGACTTTTTTGATTCATCTTGGCCTTTCTCATCACCGTCGCACCCATAGCCATGGTAGTCGGCTCCTTGGTATACATGTCTCTTCTGACGACAGATATCTTCACTTCTCACTGTTGACAGCCATCTCTTCCGGTCGGATCTGAATTTTCCAGAGACAAAAACTTTATGGAGACATGTGCTTCAAATCAGCGATATGCATGTGCGATTTCACTCTCGATATGGTCCCCTTGGGTGGTTTTGATTCTGGTGCATGTGGAGATTGGGGGTCCTGGACTCCTGGTCTTGGTGTGCAATTGATTGAAGCCTCGATGTCTCTTGCAGCTGGTTAGCATTTGGGGTTCGGTTTTGTGTTCGGTATGATCGGTTTGAAGTTTGTTGATGTTGCCTTTCCGTCGAGACTAGTCTGGATTGCATGGGTGGCAGCGATGATATCTCTTACTGTGTTTTGGTCTAGGGTTCCTAAGAGTTCTAATGGGCCTCGTGGCTTAATTAGTCCACTTAGGATGTTTTGTTTTATAACTAATACTTTTAATATGTGTATTATCTTTTTGTTTTGATGTGTATCTAGTCGATTTAGTTATGTTAATTCTTAGAAAATATGCCTCTGGAATTATACATCCTGCTTCACGACCCTCATTGGTTATAACCGAGTATATGGGAAATCATGGGCTTTAGGTAGTTTAGTTAAAGCTAGTGTTTTTGAATCCTGTGCATGGGATATGTCATATTCCAAATCGGAGTGTTAGATTACCTCGTAGTGAGGTTTATTACCCTAAAATGGGTCAGTCGTTTTCTCTTTTGTGGGATTGTATTTATCCCATGTGAGTTTTTCTTTGATCTAATATAACTAAAACGTCGAGAAAAAAAAAAAATCTTTGAACCATCCCACCCCAATAAACTTTTTTTTTTTGAAAAAATCCAAAAAATATTCGAACTTTATGACATTTTCGCTTTAATACATGATAGGTCTAGAATTGAAATCCTAAAACAAATACTACAGAGAACAGTTCAATGTAGCAAAGTATAGGTATCGAATCCACATAGACCAGAAGTACACGTTTCAGTTTCAGTTTCAAATCAAGCTAAAGCATAAATAATAGATTAATTGTGATCAAAACGATAAATAGAAAACGGTTTAAAACTATAGAATAAAAGCGTCAGGCATTAGGGAAACCATAGGTAATCAGGATTGAAAGTCAATTTATCATTCAGAGATTTTCTTTGTAAATAGTTCTCAACATGAAAGACAATAATGGAATAATCTCCTCTCAGAGTACTAAACCCTATGCTCAAATTATCAGAGACAAACTCTCGCCGTCTTTTAAATAATAGAACATGCAATACAACTCATATTCAATTGTTCATAAGCAATCAAGACAATACTCTCGCAAGCATGACCACTTATTCATCTAGACTAGATCCAACTTGTAAACCAAATCTCTTTGTGCTTATCGGTTTAATATCAATGAACTAGTTAGCTACTCTAATTCATGCATTAATAACAAGTATAGACTAAGAACCTAACAATTATTATCCCATTTTGACAAATCTAACAATCAAACCCTGATTTCCCTGGAAAACCCTAAAGCCTAACTAGAGAACTACTCAGACATTGAAAAGCATACACAATTCAATCTCAAAGAAGAAATCTTAATCAAAAACCAAGAATAGATATTGAAGTTTAAAATAGGGTTCAGAAATCCTCTCCACAGAGGTTCATGATTCGTCTCCCAGTAAATAAAATAAAGCTTAATTTCTAAAAACCTAAAACATAATGTATTTATACGCTAAAAAAGTAAAATAACTAAAATAGGAAAATTGGGGTAAACTTGAGGACTTGATTGCAAAATTTGGAAATTTTCTACTTGTTCTCGGGTATTCCAGGAGAAAATGTCCGATCGGGCACTTCTTTGCCTGATCGTGCACTCCAGGATATTCTTGCGCGATCTTCTTTTGCGAGTCAGCTTGACTAGTCTTCAATAAAATAGCCATAATTTTTTATTACACCGATGGATCGACTTCAAACCACTTCCATATGAAAGCTAACTCACGTGGCTATCTTGTGTCAAAATTTAAGCTTCATCCATCGGTGGAAATCTTCAAAAATGCTAAACTTCTGACCCTTCTGCTGGACTCTGCATCTGCATATATCAATTTGCATCCGTTTCGTGCAGAAATCCGTCTTTTTGTTCCAAAATGACCCAAACACCTAAAAACCCTGTAAAATATATCAAATTGCAAGGAATACACTCGGATAACGCTTAATATCAAATATAAATGCTCACTAGAAAGCGTTAAAACCGAGTAATATCAATACACAAACTTTTCGGCTGCCATATTAATACTTCAAGTTGTTATTATCATTTTAATATAAAAATTTATTGTAATGACTATTTAAATACTTGAAATTATTGAATTCAAAATTTCACTTAACGGAACTCTAATAAACGTTAACCATAATTACACAACTTTTATGGTTTTTTAAATAATACATGAACTATTAATATTTTCCATTTTAATACATAAACTACAAAATTTGTATAATTCAATATATGTGCTTAAATTGTATGTTTATGTTAATCGAATTATTAGAATAAATTAAAACTTGTAATATAGTTATCGTTATATAAATTGACTAGATCATAACCTGCGCTTGCGCGTGAAAATACTTGTTGTTATTTTATGACCTCGCATATTATAACACTATAGATATTATTATGAGAAAATAAAATTAGTTTACGAAATTTTATTATAACTAATAATCAAAAAATATATTTGTAATTATTCGATTAACATAGTTTTTATATCACTTATCTATCGTATATAGTCGATATAGGGTTTAACATGTGCTGTGCGGAAATGGATTCTTAAATAATATAAATGTTTAGATTTCTAACCCATGAAGAAAAATGATCGTACAAAAATTAATATTTTCTCGCCATCCATAAAATCGTTCAATTTGACAACATTTACCGTTTTAATGATAATGCTAATATTGATCTTTTATTAGTCACAAATCGATTTATATGTACAATTTTGTTGTGAAAAAATAGGTTCTCAAATAATAATATAGATATCTAGTTTCCAACCGGTGAAAACAGTGTTCTTAAACTCATTAATCTATTTACCATTTTAAATGTAATAATTTCCAACCCGTGAAAACATTTGAACAATATTATAATTGCATATCATAATATCATTCAACTTCCGGTGTGGGTAGAGATTAATAAAAGGATATCTAGCATAATATTGTACAATACAATATTATGTTATTCAAATATGATTTGTTTAGATGATAGTACATATACTACAAATATATAAAGTGTTAATTCTAATGGTAAATATTATAGTAATCAAAAATATATATGTTTGTACAAATGATTTAGAGTTCCAACCCACACCGTGAAAATCTAAATCATGTTGTTCAAATATGATTTGTTTAGATGATAGTACATTTAGAGTTTACTCATGTTGTGTAAAAATAGATTCTCAAATAATAATATAGATATCTAGATTTTCAATCCGTGAAAATAATGTTTGTACGCGTTGCATAATATTTTTATAATTAAGAATAATTATCATTTTAAAAGTAACAATCTTCAACCCGTGAAAAAAATTAAAGAATATTATACATAGAACATAATATTATTCAACTTTTGATGTGGGATATTTTGTTCTCTTTTACAATTTTTCAAAAGGTTTATGGAATATATTTTATTAAGTTTGATTCTATTAAGATTTTGTTTGAATATATTAAAGAAAAATATTAATATCGTAATTAATAGTAAAAGATATAAGTATATCTAATTTTTGTGAGTATTAAAATTTAACTTAGAATATAATCTGCAAATCCTACCAAGTATATATTAATAAATGAATCTCGAAAATATAGAATTTTTATGATTGGAATGTACAATATAAAGATTAATCTGCTAATCCTTATTTTTGTATTATGAACCTAATTAAATTAGATTTTCATGCATTTAAACCACATTATCAAAATTGGTGTGAGACTCAAAGTAATCTTAAACACATATTGATATGGTTATAAAGAAGATTTAATTCAACTTTTATGTGAAATATTGTGTTTTTCTTTTCAAAATTGAAAAAATAATGAAACATATATTATAATGAAATTTGATTTTATTTGCATGTATTAAAGAAAATGATAACCCGTAATTTATTGTAGAAGTTATAAATATTTAATATTTATGCGAACTGTTTTCAACTTATAATATAGTTGGCAAATCCTACCAAGTAAAATTACCTCGTTGTGAGGTTTATTACTCTAAAATGGGCCAGTCGTTTTTCCTTTTGTGGGATTGTATTTATCCCATGTGAATTTTTCTTTAATCTAATATAACTAAAATGTCGACAAAAAAATCTTTGAACCATCCCACCCCTAATAAAAAAAATTTGTTGAAAAAATCCAAAACATATTCGAACTTTATGACATTTTCGCTTTAATACATGATAGGTCTAGAATTTAAATTCTAAAACAAATACTGCAGAGAACAATTCAATATAGCAAAGTATAGGTATCGAATCCACAGAGATCAGAAGTACATATTTCAATTTCAGTTTAAAATCAAGCTAAAGCAGAAATAATAGATTGGTTGTGATCAAAACGATAAATAGAAAACAGTTACATTGATATTCAACTTTTATGTGGAATATTGTGTTTTTCTTTTCAAAATTGAAAAGATAATGAAACATATATAATAGTAAAATTTGATTTTATTTGCATATATTAAAGAAAAAGATATCCCATAATTTATTGTAGAAGTTATAAATATTTAATATTTATGCGGATTGTTTTCAACTTATAATATAGTTGGCAAATCCTACCAAGTAAAATTAATAAATGAATATATGGTATGTAGAATAGAAAAATTATGATTGTAAGTCATTCAAATATTGTAATTTGGTTCCATTAAAAACCTAATTCAATCAAACAAAAAAATTTGTATTCGAAATCCAATTAGATTTGGGTTTGGTGCAGTTAAACCACTTCATGAACATGAAAATATTCTTAAACACACACCCATGTGGTATCTTGCGTTTACTTTTTAAAATAAAAATTTTTATATGGAATATATTATATTAAAATTAGAATCAATTAAGAATTGATTTATATATTATAACATATATATATGTAATATTTATCAAACGCGTTTTAGTTGAATTATTTTGATTAATAAATTTCAATCCAATCAACTTAATATTTATCACTTTCAGTTTCTAAATTTGGTTCTATTAAAAGTCAAATTTAATCAAAATCAAATAGTACTTAAACCACTAAACCAAAATTTGTTTTAACATGTCAGACCATCTCCATTGGGGTATATTAGGAGTATCTTAGGTGAGTTATAAGCCTAAAATTAAATAAATAAATAATATTATGAGTAGATACGATTCTGGAAGAAACATTTTCAGATATTTTTTTTAAAAAAATATTTTTTCACTTTCTCTCTCTCACGAAAAATCAAACAGCGATTGTGACAATGAGGAAGACGAACAAGGAGAAAGCGCAGGAGAGAAGGGAGAACCGGATGCAAGAGATCTCTCTCCTTTGCACTATTCCTTACGCTGACCATCAGAGGTATTATTAAGCAACTTTGTTTTCCAAATTCTCAATTTCACAGCTTTTGTGTTAGCTTCTTCCATTTGTTTCTTTTCGAATTTCTAAAGCTTACATCATTCTGGGTTCTCTTGTAGTGTTACCTATGTATAACTTTGCTTTGTCAAATTATTTGATGAGTTTAGGTTGTCGATTTAGGGATGGAGATTGAGTACGTTTAGCTTAATTTTATATTGGTGTTAATATCATTGTTCTTTTTTTCCTAGCCTTTTTTAGCATATTGAATTGGCATTGATAGTACTTATAGATTTTGGTTTAACTAAACAAATAGATCTTGGAGAAATTGATAAAAGTTTGAGTCTTTCAAGCCCTCTTCTTAAATAATATAGAATGTGCTTTTTTAGCCTATTGTGAAAATAGCTTTGAATCTTTTGATTTATATGCATTGTTGAGTCAATCCACTGCAATTTGTTTGTAAACTTGATTTTTCTGTTGTTTTTGAAACTCTCTGATTTACTGTTAGTGCAACTCTGTAACTAAAGATTTAGAGGAGCATGCTGAGATTGTTTACTTGTCGATGATGATTTAATCCAATTGTATAAGGTGTAGTGGAGTTGAGACTCTATTTTACAGGGAGAATCCCTTGAAAGAAGCTACAATTTCATTGGACTTAATGGATTTAACTGAGACATATGAATCACAAATAATCATCTTTTGTTCTGTTTGAGTTTAAACTATACACATGTACTTATATCTTTTGTGCTTAGTGTATGAAAAACTCATATATTTGTTAGTGTTCTTATCAGTTTCATCTCTTGTTATCCATGAAACAAGAAGTTAAACAAGAACTCTAAATTACGCACTTGTTTTGTTTTTCGAGTTTTTGTTTTCATAAGATTGGAGATAGATTGCAAATCATCGAGCTTTAATGAACTTGTATTATCAAGTTCTTGTATCGAATTTTATGAGTCATCAGTCCATGTTGCAGAATCAAAGCAAAGGTATCCAATTTCTTCTTATCTAGTGCAATTTCAATCTCTACTCCGTTACTACCGTCTTTGGATTCAAAGAATGCAATAGAACCACCTGTTTTTTGTGTATTTGAGACAGATTCCTGCAATCTACATTTATCATTGAGTGAAAGACATCATCTTTGTCTTCATCTTTGGCTTCTCTTTCACTTTCTTGAACAAGTGTCTTTATCAAGTTTACCCAAGTGTAATCTAGAGTGTCTACGAAGGTTGAAGCATGATATTGAACCGTAACCGTAGATTCAAAGGTGTGGTTTTTTTTCAACATGAACAAGTCTCATGTCATTGATTGTGGTTTTTTTAGAACCCAATATGATATCTACCAATGGAGGACAATTTTAAATAAATGAGTTTAGGGATTCTAAGAGAGTATGATTAGTGAAAAATATTAATTAAAAATTCTAAGATACCCTAAAAAAGTATCTACCAATGGAGATGTTCTCATATTTTCACCCCTACCACTTTCAAAATCATTTAATCATTTTTACCATTTTTATTGCGAAATGACCAAATTGCCTTTCATTTTTTTCATTCTCATACATCTCCCTATCGCTCTTCTTCTCCTCTGATTGCTCTTCTTCTTCATCTTTTTCTCATTCATTACGAGATTTAGGTTTATTCATTTCATCCAAATCTACCCTTATTTTTTCATTCTCATCCATCGATCCATCATGTTATCTTCTTCCTCTAGATCCGAGAACTTTGATTTGGCATTGTTAGATTAACTCCCTGTATAATCTTCTTCTTTTTCCCTTCATTTAATGAAGGCCATATAGAGGAAGCAAGATTCTCTTGGCTGCGACTTGTATAAAAACAAGGGGAAGCAGGTCTAGGTGGTGTAGACGGCGGAGTAAACTGCAATGGTTTGGCCTAAGCTCCCAATGTCGGAGTGAATAAAGCATGGTCTGATGTTGTGGCAGGAGCAGAGATCGGTGGTGGTGCTTCAACCTCATTTAATGGTAAATCGACCATTTGCCTTTCCTCTTCACTTCTTCAGATTCATGCGTAGGATGAAGAGGACGAATTTGAACAAAAGTTTATTTGGTTGTTCATGTTACTTAAAAGGCATACTGAACTTGATCTCTAAAGAGAATCCCTGATAAGAGATGACAATACAATGCTT
>OVBE01001022.1:0-40848 GCA_900406425.1 Iberis pinnata
GGTGGAAAAATGCTTGGCTCGAGGTGGTGGCTTGATGTCGTGAAGATGAGGTTGGCTTGATGTCTGGAGATGATGGCTCGACCAAAAATGGTTGTTGCGGCTCGACGAGAAAGTGAAGTGTGGCTCGAGGTGTTGTTGTTGTTGGCTCGATGAAATGAAGATGTGCGGCTCGATCAAAAGGTGAATGTTGGCTCGATGTAAAGTGAAGTGTGGCTCGATGTAAGTGGTTTTTGGCTCGATCAAACGAGTTGAAGTTGGCTCGAAGAGAACATGGAGTTGTCCGGCTTGATGCAAATGTTGTTGTCCGGCTCGAGGTGGATTGTTGGCTCGACGAGGAAGTTGAATTGCGGCTCGATCAAGAATTGTTGGCTCGACCAAAAGAGAAGGCGTGGCTAGAGGTAAGTATGAAAGTGTGGCTTGATGTAAGTGAGGAATTGCGGCTCGATAAAAAGTGGGAGAAGTTGGCTCGACGAGAGATGTTGATGGCTCGATGTAATGGATTCTTTGGCTCGACCAAATGAGTTATGAGGTTTGATGTGAAGGAAAAATGTTGGCTCGATGAAGGAGTTGTCCGCAGCTCGATGAGAAAGTAGTTGGCTCGATGTAAATCCTTTTTGGCTTAATGAGAATGTAGTTTTGGCTTGAGGAGAAGGAGTAATGTCGGCTCGACGTAAAGTGAAGATGGCTCGATGTGAATTCGTCCATGGCTCGACCAAAACGTTAGAGTGGCTCGATCATGGCTCGATGTTGAATTATTCCGTGCATTTTCCTTACTTTCTCCAAATTTGCCTTAATGTTCTGGAAACTCCTGAAAGCCCTGAAAAATCTCCAAAATGCATATGTATGCAAGTGCTAATGCAGAATTTCCTGAAAATGCAAACTTACTAGCAAAGTCCTATAAATGCAACATGTTCACATCTTAATGATCTTAAAATAACAGTAAATGACTTCTAAAAACTACTAAAATGCAGAGACATCAGTGGTTCTGTGGTTGTGGCTCGAGGTGATAAGTCTTCATCTTTCTGTTGGATGCAAGTTAAGGTCTCTAATGACATTGTTAATGCATTGGAGAATGATGATGCCATGGAGTTATGGCATAAGAGACTTGGTCACATGAGTGAGAAAATATTGTATGTGTTGTCAAAGAAGGAAGCTATTCTAGGTATCTCTGGTTTACACTTGAAAAGTGTGTGCATTGTTTTGCAGGAAAACAACACAGAGTTTCATTCAAGTCTTCTCAACCTTCTAGGAAACCTGAGATACTTGATTTGGTTCATTCAGATGTATGTGGTCCAATGAAGACAAAATCTCTTGGTGGTGCATCATATCTTGTCATTTTCATTGATGATTATTCTAGGAAGTTATGGATTTACACTATGAATACGAATGATCAAGTTTTGGGGTATTTTAAGCATTTTGTGGCATTGGTTGAGCGACAAAACGGGAAATAAGTTAAAAGTGTATTCGTAGTGATAATGATGGAGAATATTCTGGACCATTTGATTTTTATTTCAAAGAACATGGCATAAGACATCAGTTCACGCCACCTAAGACTCCATAGTTGAATGGGTTGGCTGAGAGAATGAATAAGACAATTATCGATATGGTTAGATGTTTGGTCTCTATGTTAGGATTGGATATGACTTTCTGGGAAGAGGCTTTGAGCTCGGTTATTCATGTGTTGAACTTATCACCAACTGCTCCGTTGAATGGTGATATTCTAGAAAGAGTTTGGACCAATAAGGATGTTTCTTATGGTCATTTGAGAGTATTTGGGTGTAAGGCTTTTGTACACATTCTCAAAGATGAAAGATCGAAGCTTGAGATAAAGTCGCGGCATTGTGTGTTCATTGGTTATGGTCAATGATTTTGGATACATATTTTATGATCCCATTGAGAAGAAGCTTATTAGAAGCATAGATGTTGTGTTCATGGAAGATCAAAAAATTAAGGATATTGTTAAGTCCGGAAAACCAGCTCAGAGTAATGAACGTTTGATTGATTCAAAGGTATTTCCTTTTACAACGGTCCATGGTCAAGTTGAGGGTAATTTTCAAGTTGATACACATGGTGCAGATGCTCCCGCACATGATGATGATGATAGTATTGGTGATCATGGTGACGATCATGGTGAGACACCAACTACTGAGAACTTACATGCTGCTAGAAGATCTGAGAGAGGTCTAAGACCATCGACAAGGTATGATCCTAGTGAGTATGTGTTACTTACTGATGGAGGAGAACCTGAAAGCTTTGATGAAGCTTTAGAGAGTGAACACAAGGATGAATGGTATAGGGCTGCAAAAGACGAGATAGATTTTTTTGAGGAGAACCATACCTTGATTGGTGAAATTACCTAAAGGTAAAAAAGCGTTTCTTAAGAAGTGGGTGTGTAGGATTAAGCATGAAGAAAATAGTTTGCTACCTCGATACAAGGCTAGATTGGTTGTGAAAGGATTTAGCCAAAAGAAGGGAGTTGATTTTGATGAAATCTTTGCTCCTGTTGTAAAGATGTCATCCATTCGGGTTGTACTTGGATTGGCATCAAGTCTTGATCTAGAGGTTGAGAAAATGGATGTAAAGACGGATTTTCTTCATGGTGATTTGGAAGAAGAAATTTACCTGGTACAACCAGAAGGCTTTGTGAGCAGAATTCAAGAGTTGAAGAATCAACTTGGAAAGAGTTTTGCCATGAAAGATTTGGGTCCTGCGAAACAAATTCTTGGTATGAGAATTGTTAGTGACAGAAGTAAAAGGTTGATTCACTAATCTCAAGAGAGGTAGATTGAAAAAGTACTTCAAATATTTCACATGGATAAGTCTAAAGTTGTTAGCACTCCTCTTCTACACACTTTAGATTGATCAGTCAACAAAGTTCGAGTACATATTAAGAGAAGGAAGATATGGCACAAGTTCCATATGCTTCTGTAGTTGGTAGCTTGATGTATATTATGGTTTGTACAAGACCAGATGTAGCTCATGCAGTTGGTACAATTAGTCGTTTTCTCTCCAATCTTGGAAGAGAACATTGAAATGATGTGAAGTGGATTTTGAGATACTTTCGGGGGACTTCTAGTTTGAAGCTTACTTTTGGAGGTGATAAGTCATTGCTTATCAGTTATACTGATTCTGATATGGCTGGGGATATTGATTCTAGGAAGTCTACTTTGGGTTACTTAGTAACGTTTGTAGGAGGAGTTGTGGCATGGTAATCAAAGTTGCAAAAGTGTGTTGCACTTTCTACCACTGAAGTTGAGTTTATAGCTGCAACATAAGCTTTTAAAGAGTTGTTGTGGATGAAGCAATTTCTTGAGGAGCTTACTTTCAATCAAGAGAAGTATACATTGCTTTGTGATAGTCAAAGCGCAATTTATCTCGGAAAGAACTCTACATTTCATTCGTGTTCAAAGCACATTGATAGGAGGTATCATTGGATACGTGATGTGGTGGATTCTAAGGAAGTGGAGCTTAAAAAAGTTCCTACGGATGATAATGGAGATGATATGATGACAAAGTCATTGTCGAGGTGGAAACTTGAAGTTTTTCGAGAGATGGTCAGGATGGCTATTTCCTCCAACTAGTCGGAGGGGAGTTTGTTGGGTTTCCTTCTAGTTGTGGGAAATCTAATTTGGGCCTAATATAATTAATGAGATGTTATTAGGCTTAGGGTTAAGCGTAAGTGAGTATATAATATACTCTTAAGCCAAAAAGTGAAGTAAGAGACAAAAAGAGAGAGTGTTTCTCGGATGTAAGAAAGGAGAGAGAACAACTTTGTCAGGTTTTATTCTTGAGAACATTTGGACACTCAAACGTGGTTCGGTCTTGCTGAAAATTTGAGGGAAGCTTCTCTTGATATTCAATGGTGAATATTATTTTCAACGGTTGGTTTGTGAGATAATCTAGTTTTAGTGTGGTTGTTCGTTGCAGTGGTGAGTTCAGATTATGCAGGAGTTATTTTTAGTTTTTGGGAAATCCGACGGTGAGTTATTCTGTGTTTGAGCTAAAATTTTGCAGAGGTGTTCCTGACTTGTTTATGTAGGATTTGAGCGGTTTAGATTTGATTTGGTGACCGGAATCTTAGTGAACTTAGAGTCTTTTGGGATTGCTAATTTCTAGGCTCTTGTATTGCTTTCTTGTTGGTATTTTCTTGTGTTGGAGATTGCTCTCTTGAGCCTTAGTCTCTGGGTCTGTTCTGTTGTGGACAGAGAGGACGTGATTATAACTCATATTATTTATATATTGGATTTTTGAGTGGACTACATTCCCGTGGTTTTTACTTCTCACACCGAGAAGGTTCTCCACGTAAAATAATTTGCCGTTTCATTTTCTTTATGCTTGAATAATTCCTCACAAATTCACACAAATACGGTAAACTCTTTTCCGCTGTGCTATAGTGCCTTGTCTTTCCCAAAAATTTTTTTTTCCAATGAAGATGTCTTTCCATATCAGACAATTGACCAATCTCCAGTGACTCAACCGAACATTCCATTGTCAATTTGTGATGATGATAATATTCTTGTGGGACTTACAGACAGGGGGTGTTTAGTTGAAACCTCTTCAAATAATGATATAGTCACTGTATCACTCTTTGTTCCACCTACAGAAGACCAATAATTAGGTAGAGGTCAAAGAACATGTCATCCTTCCGTCAAGTTACATGTTTTCGTCACTTACAATGCCTCTTAAACTCCCGGTCACACTTCTCTTGTTCTTTCACCCACGCCATCTTTGTCCTCACAAAAAGGTTCTACTTCATATCCTTTAACTGTTTATATCACCGATAATGCCTGTTTTATTTGTCATCAGGCTTATCTAGCAGCAATCTTTACCATAATTAAACCAACGTCTTATAAAGATGCACTTCAGGATCCTAACTGGCGTAATGGAATAAAGTCTGAGCTCTCTTCTTTGGATAAAAATAACACATGGTAATTGACTACTCTCCCACACGGAAAAAAGCTCTTGTAATAGGTTTTCAAACTTAAACTCAAAGCCAACGGCTCATTGAGCGTCACAAATCTAGATTAGTGGTTTGTGGAAATTGACAAGTTAAAGGTATTATAAGACACTTTTGCTATGATGGAAAAGATGAATACTAGCCAAACATTTATACGTGTTGTTGCGGTTAAGAAATGGGATGTCCATCAAATGGATGTCCATAACACGTTTCTTCACGATAATTTAACAGAGGATATTTACATGAAACAACCACTGGGATATAAGTCTATCGATCCTACGAAAGTGTATAAATTACAGAAGTCCTTATATAGTATAAAGCAAGCTCCGCGATGTTGGTTTGCGAAGCTCCAAAAATCCTTGCTCAATTATGGTTTTCACCAATCATACTCAAATTATTCATTGTTTGTATACGCCAGAGATGGTATTTTTCTTCGCCTCCTTGTCTATGTTGACGATATTGTCATTTTTGCAAATGATCAATCAACGATGACTGATTTCAAGATTTATCTAAGAAAATTCTTTCATAAGAAAGACCTTAGAGTCATCAAGTATTTTCTCGGTATCAAAGTGGCGCGTAGTCCAAATGGTTTCTTTCTTTCCCAACGCAAGTATGCCTTATATATTGTTGTTGAAGAGGGTATGTTGGGTTGTAAACCGGTTTCTATTCAAATGGAGCAAAATCAAAAGCTCTTATCTGACATAAGTTCTTTATTAAAAGATCTAGAGAGTTACAAGAGATTAATTGGCCGGTTAGTATATCTAACAATTACTCAGCCAGAGCTGTGTTTTGTTGTACATATTTTATCTTAGGATGCATGAACCGCGTCAAGGTCATTGGGATGCTATTGTCCGAGTCGTTCGGTACATCAAAGATTGTCCGGGACAGGGTCTTGTTGTTTGTGTTGCACCTCATCTTCCGGTTCAAGTGTTTTGTGATGCGGATTGGGGCATTTTTCCTCGCACGATACGGTCCTTAAGTGCTTATGTTGTTCTTCTTGTTGACTCACCAATCTCATGGAAAACCAATAAGAAAGATACGGTGGCTCTATCTTCAGCGGAGGCGGAATACAAAGCTATGAATGCAGCAACTAAAAAGCTAAAGTGGATGCGCGGTTTGCTATTTGATCTTGGTGTACGATTACCAAGCCTATGGAGTTATTGTGTGTTAGCAAATCTGCATTACATATCACCGCAAATCCCGTGTTCTATGAACGGACGAAACATATCGAGATAGACTATCACTTTGTTCGAGATGCCATCACCAACGAATTAGTTTTTACAACTCATATTCGACCATAAGAACAACTAGCAGACATTCTTACAAAACCACTTGGAGCTCCTCCATTCGCTTATCTATTTCGCAAATTAGGAGTTCAAAATCTACACTCTCCAACTTGAATGAGAGTGTTAGATATATAAGAATATATATTGTGGATAACAATAAGATTTATGATAATATCGTATCTCCTAGATCACAATACTATTATTCCTATATTCTAGCTATTATATCATATTTAAAAGACTCTTACGTAACATAATACATAAGGGAAATTATTTTTTTATCTTAAGTTTACATTTTCATTTGAAGTCATAGCTTATCGAAAATTTCTCTGTTAACATCAGCTAGTGATTAATATTGTTGAAATGGAATATGTTAAAATCGCTTAATCGTCCCACAAAAATTTAGGTACATTCCAAAATTACCATATCCAAAACTAGTTTAGAAATATCGCAAAATATTTTTTTCCAAAATTTCACAAATTAAAAAAACTTTTAAATCTTCAATTTTAAATTTTAAACCCCAAAACCAAATTAACCTATTTCAAAACTAAAATTTAAACTTTATGTAGTAATTCAAATTCTAAAATTTTAAATTCTAAAATTTAAAATTCAAATTTAATTTTTTTATATTTTTGTAATAAAAAATATTTAATGATATTTTTAGAACAATTATAAATATTATTGTAGTTTTGAAATATGAATTTATATTTCATGGAATTTATCTTGGGCTTTAATCGGCCCATTATAATATTTATGTGGCCGTTTATATAAAAAATGAAAGGAAATCAAAATTTAGCGAACTTAGCTCAAAACTTCTTTGAGAACTTGTTCACTAGTCACGGGGAGGTAGATACATCGGCTATTCTTTCTCCAATGCCGAGTGTTGTTACACCAATAATGAATATGGAACTGACAGCTCCAGTTCGTGAATCGGAAATCAAAACAGCTTTGTTTGACATTGGGTCCATGAAGGCACCAAGTCCAGACGGTTTTACTGCAAGATTCTTCCAGCAATATTGGGATGTGGTAGGACCGTCTATCAGTTTCGAGATAACCCAGTTTTTCTAGACAAGTGTTCTATCCACTTCTTGGAATCACACCAACATTTGTCTAATCCCAAAGACGGAAACACCTACGACAATGTCAGAATTCCGGCCAATAAGTCTTTGTAATGTTCTTTACAAGATCATTGCTAAGATATTGGTTAACCGGTTAAAGCAAGTTTTACCGTTATTAGTTTCAGAATCACAGGCAGCTTTCATCTCTGGACGGGCAATTTCTGATAACATCTTGATTGCTCATGAACTTTTTCATGCATTACAAACGAGAACACAGATCGCAACAAACTATATGGGTATTAAGACCGATATTAGTAAAGCGTATGATAGACTCGAGTGGCATTTTCTCAGAGATGTATTAATCAAGAAAGGATTCTCTGATAAATGGATTTCTTGGATATTACAGTGTGTTTCAACAGTCTCGTTTTCTGTTCTTATTAATGAGAGCCCTTACGGTTCATTTAGACCTCAACGTGGATTACGCCAAGGTGATCCTCTTTCACCCTATCTGTTCATTTTATGCGCAAATGCCCTTAGCTCAATGCTATCATGTGCCATTTCGAACAATGAATTGACATGAATTTCAGTATGCCAGGGTGCTCCGATCATTAGTCATCTCCTTTTTGCAGATGATTCCTTATTCTTTGTTAAAGCAGACAGGACGAATGCTTACAAACTCCGATCGATTTTCAATGATTACGCCCACGTTTCAGGACAAGTTATCAACTACGACAAATCGACTATAACATTCGGAAAAAAGGTTTTTGAGCATACTCGAGCTTGTATTAAAGACATTCTGGGAATTGATAAGGTTGGGGGAGTTGGGAGGTATTTAGGATTACCAGAGCAGTTTGGTAGGAAAAAAAACGTGAACCTTTTGCCTACATCTTGGATACAATACAACGACGACTCTCTGGTTGGCAATGTCGTTATCTGAACCAGGCGGGAAAGGAGGTGCTTTTAAAGAGTGTGACGATGGCTATGCCCATTTATGCTATGCAATATTTTCAACTACCTGAGTCCTTATGTATGGACATTGAAAGAGCCATGTCAAAATTTTGGTGGGGTAATACCTCATATCATAAATCAATGTCTTGGTTATCCTGGCAACGTTTACAAATGCCAAAACGATTGGGTGGCCTTAATTTTCGTGATTTATGTCTTTTCAATCAGGCGTTATTGGCAAGTCAAGCTTGGCGGATTCTAAATCAACCATTGTCTTTATTGGTAAGACTTTACCGAGCTCAATATTTTAAGGATGAGTGTTTTCTGAATAGTGCGCGACGTCTTCGATGTTCTTATGCATGGCGATCCATTTGTCATGGAAAAGAACTTCTTAAATGTGGTTTAAGAGCAGACCTTGGTGATGGAAAATATATTCTCATTGGGTTTGAACCATGGCTACCAATGACACCACCCAGACCTGCGATAGTCTCAGGGCCAGCATCACGATCTTTACCAGTTACATCTCTGATTTCCCATGATTCAAAATCCTGGGATGATGGGGCATTGATGGCACACATTGATCCTCGTGATCATGATATCATCCATCGCATGTATATCCCAATGACGGGTTCACCAGATCGGTATATCTGGCATTACACACATCACGAAAACTTTACAATCCGATCCGCCTATCGACTAGCTTTGGAAACGGAAACTCAGTTACGGGAGGTCCCACCGCTGTTTGATAATGTGGATCTAGCGGAAAGTATTTGGAAAATTCCCATAATTCCTAAGCTAAAGCATTTTTTGTGGCGTACTGCGTCCAATGTTATTCCTACATTCTACAACCTGACAAATCGACACATCATTAGCTCACATTCCTGTCCCATATGTTGTACAAACGATGAGACAAATGATCATTTGTTCTTTATATGTCCTTTTGCCTATGGCGCTTGGCGATACATCGGTCTTAATATGCCAAAATTATATGACCCAGGGGTTTTGTTCTCAACAAAACTAAAGAACATCCTACAGTTAGCTCAAGATAAACATATCCCAGCTGAGCTACGAATAAAACCAATCCAACTTTTGTGGCATATATGGAAAGCGAGAAATAGCTTGGTTTATAACCATCAGTCCCTTAGTATTCCTGACTTATGTAATCGTGCTACCACGGTTGCCGCTGAATGGGTACGAGTTACTATGCCGGGGCAACCTCGACCCCTTATTGTCAACTCAAATTCATCCATACGTTGGTATCCACCACCATGTAGTTGGGTAAAATGCAATTTTGATACCGCTCATCGATTGGGTCAAACAACATCTGGATTGGGTTGGATTTTACGTGATTCAAATGGTTCATATCTTCATGGCGGATGTAAACGGTACGCTGGACGCCATACCATTGAGGAGACAGAATTTGATGCCTTACTTTGGGCAATTCAATGTATGCATGCTTTGGGCTATCAAAAAGTGATTTTTGAAGGTGATAATCAATCCATTGTAGAACTTGTACAGCAACACAAACCACATACCCGACTGTTTCATTACTTACGCGACTATCAATATTGGGCGGGGCTGTTTGCAGATATACAAGTTCACTATCATTCAAAGGAGACGGATAAATGTACAGATTTTATGGCCAAAAAGGCGTTACATGAACCTTTACAATGTACAATTTTTAATGTATGTCCTTTTCATTTGCAACCGTTTGTAAACAATGATTTTTCAAATTAAATAAATAGACGTCAAAAAAAAAAAAAAATATATATATATATATATATATAAAAAATGAAAGGAAAAGTGAATAGGTGGCGCGAAGACGTCAGCCATAGCTTGCAAACAAAGCGGCGGTGGAAGCTGATATGCTACAATGGCTATCGTGTCATTCTCTCCGCCTTTTCCTCTATATCTCTCCCCTTACGTCGCGATTCAAGATAGTTTCGTATTCATTTTCACCTGTTCTGTTACATTACACTCACCCTACACTTATATATATAATCGTGTCTTCATCTGCAAGCCATGACCGGTAAGGAAATTCTCAACAAGATGAAAGATTCCGTCAAGGTATCGTTCTTCGTTACCTCCATGCCTATTTTCGGTTCTAGACTTCTAGTTTCGAGAATTTTCCAGGAATTTTGGGCAGATTTTTGTATCTAACATACTATTCGCGAATAGGGTTAGAGAGAATTCATGTAAACTACTTCTTAAGGTTCAGATATGCTTCTTGGAATCTGACATGTGCTTGAATCAATTTTGTTGGGCTGTGATTATTTATCGTCGATTTAGGTTTTTTGATCCTAAATTTAGTGATAAGTGATTCTGTATGTTGTGATTAGAAATATCGACTTTGTAATTATTTTTGGTGCAGGAGAAAGTTGGGCTTGGAGCATCAGCTTCTGCAGATTCTGGGAAAGGTAAGAGTAAGATGTCGAAGCAGATCACACATGGTTTTCACTTGGTTAAGGGGAAAGCTTTACACGAGATGGAGGATTATGTGGTGGCCAAATTCAAAGAAGTTGATGATAATGAGCTTGGCCTGTTTGCCATCTTTGACGGGCATCTTAGCCACGAGATTCCCGATTACTTGTGCTCCCATTTGTTTGAGAACATCTTGAAAGAGGTAACGGAGTTTCATAAACTGTTGGGAAGTCGATTTTAGCTTGTAAATATGAGCTTATGTTAATTTCTTTTTAATTTCATGGGGAAGCCAAATTTCTGGCAAGAGCCTGAGATAGCGATAAAGAAAGCTTATTATATAACGGATACAACAATTCTGGACAAGGCATCTGATTTGGGAAAAGGCGGTTCGACTGCTGTAACTGCAATATTAATCAATTGCCAAAAGTTGGTGGTTGCTAATGTTGGAGACTCTCGAGCTGTTATTTGCAAAGATGGTGTTGCGAAGCAACTCTCAATTGATCATGAACCCAGCATGGAGAGAGATGACATCGAGAACAGAGGAGGATTCGTTTCTACCTTTCCTGGTATCAAATTTAATTGCATTTTTATGCAATATTGCAAATCGATTCCGATTATTGCATGTGCTTGAATTATGTCTAACTATTTTCAGGAGATGTTCCTCGAGTTGATGGTCAACTGGCTGTGGCAAGAGCATTTGGTGATAAGAGTATTAAAATGCATTTGAGTTCAGAACCATATGTTACAGTGGAGAATATAGAAGATGATGCAGAATTTCTTATACTAGCAAGTGATGGTCTGTGGAAGGTATTGTTCTATCACAATCTAGTTTCAACAACTCACTCGTATGGTAGCTGATTATTTAAAATCTCATAGGTCATGTCAAACCAAGAAGCCGTTGACTCGATTAAGGGAATAAAAGATGCTAAGTCTGCAGCAAAGCACCTCTCAGAGGAGGCTGTTGCAAGGAAAAGCTCAGATGATATCTCTGTCGTCGTCGTTAAATTTCAATGATCTTGGCTTTAGGTTAGTCCTATGCTCCTTCCGTCTGACTCATACCCTTTACCTGAATCTGGTTTATAAGCCTCTTCAGTTAGCATGATCCATAACTAGTACTAAGCTCTGACCCAATAGGAAGCCACATTATAATTATATCTTCAAACATACAAGATCACCAAACATGTAGTATGTGAAAGTCGTACATTTGAGGATAAGATAAGATGGTGATAGAGGTTTGTAGTTATATTGGTCAAGGGGCCATTTTTTTTACATGGTTGGATGCCATTCGTTGAATGACAAGAGTGTAGATAGAGCACATGTAAGTGACATAAGAGAGAGAGAGAGAGAGAGAGAGAGAGAGAGAGAGAGAGAGAGAGAGAGAGCAGACAGGTCCATCATGTTTATCTAATCTCTGGTGGCTTCAGTGGTGAATTGGTCATAGGAAGCTTCATGCCTACTCTGTTTCTTTCTTGAGTCTGGATCAGTAAATCGCTAAACCCTCTCTTGCCTGACCCCATAATTCCTCCTCCGCCTCTCATTGTAACAAAATGCCTCACTTTTAACTTTGCTTTCTTTTTTTGCTTTGGCAGGAGAACAGACATCTTGCAGTTCCATTGATCATAAGTCTTACTACTGGTCACTGAAACAAGTAAAGAGTTCTGAGTTTAGAGCAGAACCTGAAACAAGTATATGGGCTTTTTCCTCTGTAAGCTGGAGTCATATAACTTGTGCTTACTCTTCTTCTCTTTTACTTTCAACTGTGTCATTTCCTCTTTCTTTGTTTCTTTCTTGGAATAAAAAATTTACAGCGAAGCTTGCTTTGCTTCTCCTGTTTTATTGTTGTATCATTTTCTATGTACGTTACATCTCTGTAGGAAAGAGGAATAGTTAGAATTAGTGGGTGGTGAAAAAGACCGAACATAAAAGGTTTCACATGCCATACTGTATTCATGACTTAATTTTTTTTGAGGTTTTGCAAAGCTGCACTTGGTTTTACATATCAAAATAAATGTTGTCGCTTCTTCTCTTCACAGCTCTTTGATTTCCTTCACTTGCGAGTCATGTCCCTAGGGACTAATTTTAGTTGAAATTGTTTTCTGCACCCTAAAAAGTAAAAACTAAGGCCCTGAATGGGAGTTAAAGGCGGTGCGGATTTTTAATAAATATTCTTAAAACCGCCAATACATCTCCATTCACAATTTTTGTTAAATAAATTTGCGTTTTCGAAATACGTAACAGTAATCCCGCGCATGGAATTCAAAGCAAAAATTAATATGTATCCAATAAAAAGCGCACTTCATTTCTTTTCTCTAGTTTTTACTAGCCGTATAACTAAAACCGCCACAGTGAAAATTTGTATTTTTAAAAAGTTATGTTTTATTAATTATTAACATGTCACTGAAAAGAGATAACTTCTTATTTGCCCTTATATGTGAGGAGTCAAATCTTTTATATCATCACTAAATTTTTTATACCACTATTTCATTAACTGTACTTGAAATGACAAAAGTATCCTTACCTTGGGTAAGGAAAAATATTGAAAAATCAAAATTTTGGTTGAAATCTCGGTTTAGAATGAGCATTTAATTTTTGGTTGATTCAATTAAAAAAAATTGAAAAAAAAATCTCTTCCTCCGTCGAGCCACTCATGCAACCTCCACCCCAGCTTAGCTCCTCTTTCCTGGCGACGTCGTCGGACCTGAGCGTTTCTATCGACGAGCATTTCTGCTAGTGATGTAGGAATGCAAGTTAATTCTTCTCTCATGTGACTACATTTAGTGATTTAGGGTTTGTAATTGGATTTTATGAATTTGGAGGAATTTCTCACATTTGATTTGGTGCTATAATTGATAATTGAAGTATATAGTTGATTGTATGTGATTGAATTGAACGATGAGTAGATTTGCAATAAAGGAGATGTTTATATCGAAATCTTTCCCGAGACCAAGAATCCCAATCGCGTAGGTAAAATTTAGTATAACTGGTAATTGTAATACTAGGTAAAACTTCGTATAACTGTAGAGAACTCGGTAGAAGTGAGAACAAATTGTATAACTAGAACCTTTTTTATTTTTGCAGGATACAATGGCAAAACACGTGAGCAATATTTCAAATTCAAAGGTTGTATGTATAGTGTAACATTGAAGACAACATTGGAGGATATAAGTTTGGCAATGATGGAAAAAAGGTTGTATAAAAAGCTTGTTTGGGATGAAAGTAAAGTTAAACTGTCATTGAGATACATGCTTTTGGTGGTTGGATGTGAGGAACAACTAACTATTTGTGATGATGAAGATTTGTTTGTTTACCTAACGTCCATTGATAGAGAGAACCGTAGAATTCTTTTGTTAGTTGAGGAGACGAGTAGACCAGATCAGTTAGAGAAGCTGTCAAGAGTGGGCATAAGTTCGATTGGTATGAATTACGAAGTGTTGGAGGGAAATGACAATGAAATTGGATGTAATTCCATAACTCTGTACGTAGAAGATGGGCAAGCAAATGCAGAGAAAGAGTTGATAGAGGCAGAGAATAATGCTAATGATACAAGAGGAGCTGATTGTATNATGATACAAGAGGAGCCGATTGTATGGATACGAACACCGCAAATAAGATGGACACGACAGTTGAGATGGACATCGCGAATGAGTATGTTGAGCAAATACCTTTAGAAAAATGTAGTCAAGTTATAGAAGAATGGGAAGATGGATTGAGTCTGAGTAAGCTTCAAGAATTTCCAAGCAAAAAAGCAATTCAAGAGGTGGTGGATAGAGATGCATTTGGTGAATGCTTTCGTTATATAACGGAAAAGTCGGATCGCAAACGATTGGTGGTGAAATGTTGTGTAGCAAGTTGTAAATGGGGTTTGCGAGCTTCAAGGATTCCAAAGACCGAAATATTTTCTATTAGGAGGTATATAGGTGTGCATACATGTTCTCGGACTAGTCAAAGTCAAATCAGCAAGAGTAAGAGGAGAGGCTCAGCAGATTTAGTTGCATCTTTTTTGAATGAGGAATATTCTGGAAAAGTGAAAACTCCTGTTCCGAGAGATATCATGGATCTTCTACAACTAAAAATTGGAGTAAAAATATCCTACTACACAAAATTAAGAGGGAAAAATCAAGCTATTTCTCATTTGCGTGGTAATTCAGAAGATAGTTACAAGATGCTTCCAAGCTACTTGTAGATGTTAGACTACGTCAATCCAGAGACAAAAACATGTGTGGAGTTGGATGAGGCAGGTAAGTTCAAGTACCTTTCATAGCGTTGGGAGCTTGTATTGGAGGGTTTGCGGTCATGAGGAAAGTAATAGTTGTGGATGCCATATTTTTGAAAAACGCGTATGGTGGTGTACTAGTATTTGCTAAAGCTCAGGACCTTAATCGTCACCATTATCCCCTCGCTATTGGTGTACTAGATGGTGAGAACAAAGCTAGTTGGACATGGTTTTTTGAGATGCTCAGAAGTGTTATAGCAGACTCTTCAGAATTAGTTTTTGTGAGCGATAGAAACCAAAGCCTCATCACGGCTATAGCAACTGTTTTTCCACAAACTCACCATGTGCATTGTATATGGCATTTGTCCCAGAACGTAAGAGGGCATGCTTGTAACACCAACAAAGCCATAGTCGGATAGAGATTTATGGAGTTAGCTAGATGTTACACGATGGTTGAGTTCGAGTCTGCCTATGCATCTTTTAAGGTGAGATATCCTTCCGCGTACAAGTACGTTGAGGAGAAAACTGAGAAAGACACTTGGGCAAGGGTTTATTTTCCTCGTGAAAGATACAACTTGGCACTATCAACAGTGTGAAGTCAATGAACAACGTGTTTAAGGACGCCAGGAAGTATGCCTTAATACCAATGTTGGATACACTCATCAAAAAATTCTCTGACTGGTTTAATGAGCATCGAAAGGACGTTGTGTCTGGATCGATTGATACCAAATTGGTTCCTCTTCTTGAGATCCACTTGCATAACATATGGGCCAAAAATGATAAAACACCAGTGCGTGAGCTAAATAGTTATGAGCTTGAGTTCGAGGTAACAAACATTGAAGATGGAAAGATTTATTTGGTGAACTTGAGAGTGAAGAGTTGTACTTGCAAGGTATATGATTATGAAAAGTATCCTTGTGTGCACGGACTTGCGGCTTATTTAGATTTACATGATGCTGATCCCGATCGTCGACGAGAAGGTAATATAGAGTACCATGAGTTATGCTCAAAATATTATTGGGCAGAACTTTGGGCACTGGCTTATTACAAGACAATTTATTCTGTGCCGGACATGTCTGATTGGTATGTAACAGATTACATCAAAGATATTCAGATCATACCTCCAGATCACGTCAAGAGGAAGGAGAGGAAATAGGATAAGAGGGAGCCATCGGTTGGAGAACGGCGTAAAAGGACACAAAACAAAAGGCGAGCAAGAAAAAATTTTGGTTTCAATTGGTTGTTGTTTGGAAGGCATAATTATCCTACTGAATGAAACTNAGTGAATGAAACAGTGATTGTGTTGTTGTGGTTTTGGCTTAAGTAAAACTATGTGAAACTATGTTATACTATGGATTACTAGTATGTTTGGATTTTTCTTTATGTTAGTTCATTGATTGAGTATTAGTGAGTAAAATTAGTATTCAACTTTTATTATAACTCATGTTGTTGGTGAAACATTGAGTAATGAAATAGCGTATATGAAAAAATCATATTAAACTTTTATTATAACTTTTTGTTTCAACATTTCTCTTACAAATTTCATTGTCTTTCCCATAACATTTTCTTATAACGAACAACTTGTAAAGGACTATTATACAAAAAGGTGATTTCAGACATATTTTTTGACTAATCACGTATGCTTACATGGTCATAACGAAAAAAGAAAAGTAAAACTAAATTAACAAATTAATTTTATAAGTAATACTGGAAACATTTAAAATCATGAAAAGTAAAACTATGAAGAACATTGGTAAAACCATAAACTTCTGTAACAGTAAGTGTAATTTTTTAGAGGGAAAATGAAAAATCTATTTGCCGCCCAAACGAGAAAACAAAAAATTTTCTCCTGTTTGGTCAAAAAAGCATATTCTCCTGTTTGGTCAAAAAAGCAAATTCACCTCGACTGTAGTGTCCTAACTCTCACTAATTTATTCTATTAAAATCCTCTCTCTTACTCTCACAATTCATTCACACAACTCTCTCTTTCTCCTTCAACTTTCTCCCTGCTTATTGACTCTTAATTTCATTTTTCCCTTGTGCTTCATGGATCCGTGGCTGGAGAAACAAGAGAGGCAAGAGATGAAGAAGGCTATGAGACACGCAAATATGGTAATGTTCACTGGCGATGCCCAGTACGGGATTCCAACACGTTGTCCATGTGGGGGAGAAATCAAAGAGGAAACCTCTCCAATTCCAAAGTATCGACATGATTTTGATACCTTATTGGGAGTAGGTACTTCACCTGCAAGAAGTACAAGGTAATAGTAAAACTGCGTAAAACTGTGAGAAACTGCGTAAAACTGTAAAACTGAGTAAAAATTTGAGAAACTGAGTAAAACTATGTTGAACATGCAGGACGATGGGCTACACTTTCGTCAGCCATGGGCTCTTGCTGTTCAGCATGAAGTTGAAATGTTAAATAGGAAGGTGAAGGTTATGGCTGAAGAGATTGCAAAGCTCAAGGCGCTTATTGATGGACCTCATCCATGAGAGATTATCCATTCTCACTTTGTTTGGTAGTTCTATGTTTGTTTAAGGCATGAGTGTGTGTGTATGTGGTAAAACTTATGGTTACTCGAGTGCTCTCTGTGTTTTTTAAGTGTTAAAACTTATCACTTCTAATTTATCTTTGTTTCTACCTATTAGTAAAATATGATTTTCATACTGAGTAACACTACATAAAACCGTGAAAAACTGAGTAAAACTGAGGCGAAACTGAGTAAAACTATAAAACTGCGTAAAACTGTGTAAAATTGTGTAAAACTGAGTAAAACTGTAAAATTGCGTAAAACTGAGTTCAATTTGTTTGTTACTTGTATGTTTGTTTGTTAAGGCATGAGTGTACGTGTTAAAACTTATGTTATGTTCTAATCTAATTACTCAATATTATGTCAAATATGTGTTAAAACTTATGAGTCCAACATTTGTCTACTTCCAAAAAAAAAATGTACCATAATCCTCCAACATTTGTCTACTTTCAAAAAAAAAAAAAAAAAGAGGAACATCCCCACAAAAAAATTCTTCACTTTCTTCTATCCTTCCTTCTTCACTTCCTTCCTTATGTCTTTCTTGCTTTCTGTTTTCATGCTTCCTTTACAAACGCTTCTATCAGAGCCAATCTCCCATCCAATTGGTCCACCTTCTTCTCAACTCTCTTCATCATTGTCATCATGTTCTTCAAGATCTTCATAACCTCTCCCACTTGCTCAGCTCTCTGAACTGCATCTTGGGCCTCTGCCCTATCTTCTGTGGGTTCGTCCTCTTTTTCTCGCGCCGCAATATCTTCATCGAACATGTCTTTAAAAAAAACTGATTTTCCTGAGACTCCATCATCCAAATTCTTTTCCCAACTGTCAACTACTATATCAGGTTCATCAACATTATCTTCCTCTTCCATAATGTCATCCCACAAAAAATCACCACCACGATATTTGATGGGGATGATGCTGTGAATTTTGTGTACAAAATCATAATATTAGTTCAAAGTTAGCAAAGTTTTACGAAGTTCTACCTTAGTGAACTTACAGTCTCGTGACCGAGTTCCTTGTAGATCTCTGAAAGTGACAGCCCTTTCATTCCATTTTGTTTCCTAGTTCATTGCACATCCTCGGACATGAATCATCAGCTCCTTCCACTGGTTCTCTAAACAGATTTCCTAGCTTAGGAATCGCCTCAAATGCAAGAATCTACAAAACACAACATTTCATTTTATAAAACAATCACTGCTCAACAATAATAATAATGTCATTTTTTCTCTTACTTACCTCCAATGGGACACAAAAACCGGGTATTGGCCATAGTGGAGTATTCGCTTTTACCGGGACTACACCTTTAAAATGGTCCATGGTGTGACCGATCTCTTTCAGCATGTACTCAAATGAGTATCTCTCCCATGGAAAGGTCTGGCAAAAATCTAGATCATCAACGACTCGCTAGAAAAATTCCAAAACATTCTTGGCTCCTTTTCCAACCTTTGTCTGAGCGCAAATAACACCCCCTAAAAAGAAAAGAACTGCCATCTTCAGTCTATCTTTGCGAGGACCCATTTTCACCAACTTATCTTTCACATCTTCCAACATAATATGTTGGCCATCCTTGAAATTCCTTTGCACAAACTTTTTCTCACCGAACTCTTTATAGCCGAGAGGATAGTTGTGACAATCAAGTCCTGATATCAATGCGTGTTCCCTTAACCCATAACGGATGGAAATACCATTGACGACGAACCATACTTCTTTCTGCCTATTGGTTTCAGCTATCCTCACCAATAACATCCACATGGCTTGAACCTTGTGGTTGTTATCTCCTTTCATGTGGAATATGTGTTGGAATTGAGGATGCTCCTCAAACCACTTCCTCTCGATGTTAGACAACTTTGGTTGAAGTTTTTCAAGGGTTGGCATCATATATCATGCACCTTGTCCCTATCTTCATTTGTTTCTTATACTCCGATGGAGGAATGAACATTCTCAAAGGTTTGATTGCCTCAACTACCTGCAAGTCAATAAAATTTACTTTTCAATATTATCCAGTAATCCAAAGTATTCCTACTATTATACTTAGTATTACTCAATATTCCTTGAAACCAATGAAATACACTTTTCAGTATTATCCAGTAATCCATAGTTTTCCTATTATTATACCTACTATTACTTAATATTCCTCAAAATGAAATTTCCCAAGTTTTCAGTATTATCTAATAATCCAAAGTTATCCTACTATTATACCTAGTGTTACTTAGTATTCCAAGAGTATTTTTACCAAAAAACATTACATAATTTTTTTTATCTCTTCACTGTCTGATGAGTCATCGAGTGCTGAATTTCGGACCTCCTGGTTCGAATTATCATCTCTATCTTCTACTTCTTCCTTTGCCTCTTTGTCTTCTCCCTTTTCGCCTTCTTCAGCCTCTTTATCAGATATTGTTGCCTCAGATGAGTTGATGTTCTCGGCTACTCCAGTTGGTTCACCTTCACTCGCCACCGCGACATCAACAAGGACATTTATCGCCTCAGTTGAGTGTTGAGTTACCATATCTTCGGTTCTCACCGTCGCCGTCTCCGTCGATGAGGGTACAATGGCCGTCCTCACATACTTTACTTTCACAACCGGCTTCTTCATTTTCTTTCCTTCATTTTTCTCTTCATCCGTTGGATTCTCTTTTCTCTTACCCCCTAGCCTCGTTTATACCATTCTTCAATGCTTTTTCTTTTTCTTTACAAATATTTGATGAGAGGATGACTCGATTCTCTTGATTGATTGAGGATTCTCTTTCGACTTTGAGAGATTTTGGGGAAAAGTAAGAACTTAGGGTTTTCGATTTTACTTCCAAATTTTGAATTGAGAAGTTGATTTAATTTTTTTTCAATAAACCGATTGATTTCGGTTTATAATGGTCAAAGAGTAAACCAATTTTAATTTAATTGGATTAGAAAATCTGGCGGGTCAGATCTCTGCGAATGGGTTTTACCCAGGTACAAGTCGTAAATATCTTATTTTTCCCATCATTTTGTGTAATTTCCTAATTTTGTAAATTAAAAATAATTAAATAAACATTATGTTTATTTCGGTGTTCTAGAAAAATTGACTCCTCACAAATGAAGGCAAATAAAGAGATGCCTCCACTGAAAACTCTATAGCGTATGCAGTTATATATATAAAACAATAGTCGACAATTTATAACACTACAAACAACTTACATTTTTCTAATTAAAAAATAAATATTAAAGTAGCTATTTTATATTATAAATTATTAATAAAATCTTTCAAAAAATTAAATACGATATAACTAATTTATTTATGGAAGATGTTCAAAACTATCAAATTTTTATTTGTATTATAAAAATATACACACTTCTAATTTTTCACAAAATACCATAAATTATTTTCTTATTCCAAAATACTACAAATTTAAAATATTTAAAAATTTTAAAATTTAAATCATAATCTCTCAAAACTAAGTTCTACAGCTTTTAAATTTTAAATTTAAATTCTAATTAGTGAATCTAAAAACATTAAAACATGTGAAAAACCTAGAATATAAACTATTCCATTTTGAAATTTTATTGATCAACATTTACATGTTAAATTTTTATTCAAAAATTGATTTTGTTAAATTTTCTTTTATTTATAACTATAACAAATAATATATATATATATATATATGTGAGAATATTTATCAACAAAAATATAGTATATATAAATAAAACACTGTCCGCACCGCTAATTTTTATTCATCATTCAAACATTATCCCGCACCGCTAATTATAAAAAAATCGCAGTTGTCCCGCAGTGCTAATTTTCTTTCCCGCACCGCATTTAATCGTACCGTCCCGCTTTATCCGTTGTTACCATTCGGACCCTAAATACTTAAAAGGTAAATTGATATGATTATTGTAAACAAAAAGAAGAAGGTAAAAGATATGGTAACTTTCTACCGAGCTAGAGAAGAGTGGTTCTTATGAAATCTTGTGAAGACCAATAAAAAAAGTTGACGAATTTAATATCGATTTAAAAATAAAATCCGTATGATCTAATCCCTATCTTCTTTCTATATCTTCTCAGTGAACCTTTTAATTTTTGTACGTTTTTCTTGTCGCCGGCGACAGCCTAGTATTGGCGCCAAGTTCTCCTTTTTACTTTCTTAGTTATGTACAGAAGTTTTTAGTCTTAAATTTTTTTGGTTTTGGTTCTCACATGAATCTTTGTCATCCTTTTCCTTTGATCACTGCTACGTTTTATTGATTCTCACTTTTAGCGTGCTCCAATCGCCTACATGCAAACATGACGATCTTGTTTCTCTTCTCGCGGCGGTTGTTCTTGGGCTTCTTGTTTGGAGTATTGTTTCCTTCTGGTGGAGATTGCATCGCCATGGAGCTTGTATGCGTAAATCTAACTATATGGGTGTGAGTCAATGTTGGTGTAGTGGTTTAAAGGACATTTTGGCAATGATTTTGGGTTGGAGATTTAGGGATTATAGTTTCTTGTTAATTTTGAATAAAGGTGTGCCGGGTAGGTGGCGATTGACGCATGCAAGAAACTTCAGCGGGTCTGTTGTGGCGGTTGCGGCATGTATCTTGTCTTTGCTACAAAGCATTTTCACTGAATGTTTTGATCTTGGGCTTATCACAAGCCCATTTAATTATTATTACGTATATTTATGTTTACGTTTCTGTTCATTTTGGTTACATGTTAGTTTTTGTGTTCATATTTTGGGTAGTAATGCCGTTCTTCTACTTGAATTAGTTTTAGGATCGCAATTCGCTTGAGTCTTGATCTTTCTTAAAATCGCCTATATCAGGTTTATGCTAATTCAATGGGATTTCAGGAATGTTTGGAATCTAGTAGATATTTCTGCTTTAGACTATATAATCCCAATTTGGGATTTGTTATCCTTTTAGGAGAATTGTCTTACCTCATGTGTGAGGTTAATTATTCTTTATGGGTTAGTTTCTACCTTTTAATGTACCTCATAGTGGGTTGTAATCTTTAAATATAAAGTAGTTGACGACAAAAAAAAACCGCTGCAAATTGAAAGCTGCTACCAATAACAACATAAGCAAAAGAAGCATAATCTCAAGGCTCTTCCGAAGCAAAGAGAGCAGACAACCAAGAAGGTGATCTTGAAGCGACGTAAGACATCCAAATATTACTTCTTAGAGAACTTGAAGCAATGAGATGCGAGTCTCTATTTGTATACTGAGGATCGGAAAAAAAAGGATCAAGCTGAAAGATTAGCAAGAGAGCTAAAAATGGTTGAGTAAGGAGAAGAAATCTACAAGCAAGAACTGCATTCAGACAAGATTTTAACCAGAGGATGAACTTCAATAGCAAAGGAGACTTGCTGGAAACAGTGAGCTACCATACAATCAACTGCCTAACCAATGACTTTGAGAAGAAAATCAGGCCTGGAGGTTTGAATAGAGAAGGATAAGCGGCTATGGAGCATTACATAGCCTAAATAGTCCCTTACGACCCAAGAAGCGCCATCTAACTTCCTAGATTCACACCAACTAAGCCTACATTGCATTTAAGCAAAGGAGGTTTATGAGGCTTTCAAAACCTTTTACTTGATTGTGATGGGTCTTGTATAGGACCTGAATGAATAGCATTAGCAGCAAACTAAAACCCAACATCATACTTAAATTTTGCGGCAACAATAGGCTAGCTTTCCATATCCCCCACCGGATCCAATGTATCATTCTTCGAAGAGTCCACGGGATGCCTGCATCTTTTAAGACTTGGAACATACGATCTATGTTGGCATAAATTGAGGACTCGTAGAGTCCTAGAAAAGAAAGAGGTATATCAGAGGAAGCCCAGACTTGACAGGCATAGTGGCATGTAAATAGACAATGGTTAATAGTCTCAAGACCATCACAAAAAGCACAAATGAAAAAGATTTTGATTTTTATTTTTGCTAGCTTTTCAATCACATGTATAGCATTATTTAGAATTTTTCACACAAAAACCTTAAGTTTGTGCAGAACTTTGAGTGTCCAAGAAGTTTTTTTTAAAGGAGTTAAGGAAGGCAAGCAATTCAGATCATGAATTAAATCTGCAAACTTCAATTGGTGAGATAGGAAATAAGCAGATATAACTGAGATGATACCAATTGTTGTATGTTTCCACTCAAAGAAATCAGACTTAGAAATACTTGATTTTAGCTCCTTGATTCTCACTCTATCTTCGGGGAAAAACCAGTGATTTATCTCATCCACATCCCATAAGCTTGTATGAGAATAAATTAATTCACTTACCTTCATATTTAGAGGGACTGAAATATGTTTTGACAGAGGCGCCCTTGTCCCTTGTTGCAGTTACTTGGAAGTCCAAACAAAAGTAATTGAACCATTACCAATTTCTCTTTTTAATCCCTATATGAGCATATTTTTTCAACATTAAAGCTTCTCCATCCATAAAATGGTTTCGATCCCAATGAAGAGTTCAAAAAATCAGAATATGGGTAATATTTTCTCTTGAAAAATGCGGCGCAGAGATTTGAATCATTTTGCATAAACCGCCAACTTTGTTTATCCAAAAGTGTATCATTGTAGCATTCCAAATCCTTGAATCACATACCACCTTGATGTTTCTGGTATGTAATTTTCCGATTTTGATTTCCATGTGTAAGAACTCTTAATTTAACAGTTGAAAAAAATTCGCTGAAAATATAACATACATCATACTGATACTTTTTGACGGATATATCTGTTGAAACTGTTTTAATTTTCTGTTTTTATAACTGTTGAATAGTAGTAAATTCGACCAATACATATAAGAATTATAGTTTATTTATTCTTATGCTCACTCATAAAATTTGTTTATAAACTTTGTATTCTATTTTCGATCATAGAAAAATGGTCTAAGTCCAATTTCTTAAAAAATAAATTGGTTTACGAATACGCTCATCATGGTATAGAATTTATAGAATAACATGTTAACAATCTGATGCAGAATTCTTCTTTCTTCAAGATGCTTAAAAAGAGCTTTCAATTCTTTGGTTTATTATTGAAATTAATTTTTGGATTTTTGTTTTTTGTATTGTTTTGTTGTTATGTTAACATTTTCACCAAAAAGAAGATAAAATAAATTGTGATGTGTTGGGATATTGATCCTGACTACTGAGGCAATTACGTTTTATAATTTTACAATTTATGATATATTAATCATTGTATATTTCTCGTATATCGAATTAGGAAAATAAGTTAGTATTGTTTCGGTATATAAACTCTTGTACTCTTGTTGATCAGTACATACAAATACTTTCAATATATGTGCAGCTTATGTTTGTATCATGGTATCAGAGCGGCAAATTTTTTTCTTGAATCTCATATTCTGCGAAAATCATCAAGTCGTCATCATGGCTGATACTAGAAACCATACCACAAAAAGACAAGAGGTTAGGAAGACTATCTCCCGTTTTGATTTAACGGTAGCCGACAATCCAGATGCAATCATATCGAAACCACTTCTTTGAAACAACAACTACGATGAATGGGCATGTGCATTCAAGACAACATTATGTTCTCGTAAAAATTTTAGATTTGTTGATGGATCCACTGTCAAACCTTCCTGGAATTCTCCAGATTATGAGGATTAGAAACCTTTTAATGCCTTACTTGTGTCATGAATCAAGATGACAATCGATCCGATATTTCTCTCTAATGTATCTCACTTGGAGAATCTTGATCTATGGGAACACATTAAAAATGATTTTTGGTTACAAATGGAGCTAAAAATCAATGAATCAAAGTTGCCTTTATGCGACAAGGGATTTCTGTAAAAGATTATTTTGGAAAATTAACCAAAATCTGGGATATTGTGGCTAGTTATCGCCCTTTAAGAATTTTTCAGTGTGGTAAATGTCAGTGCAATTTACAAGCACTCCAAAAAAATGATCGTGATGAAGATCAATTACATCAATTCTTATATGGATTAGATGATCGCCTCATTTCTTATATTCGCTCCCTATTTGACTTCACATGTTCTCCTTCCTTCACTTGAAGAGACCTACAACCTAGTCAAACAAGAAGAAGACATTCACAACAATCATCACATTCAAGAAGAAAAGAGAGAAGCCACTGCATTTGCTGTTAATACCAGACAATGACAATCACCAAACAACCGATCTCGTGAAAACAATTCTCCCTGTAAACACTGTGGTTGCAATGGTCACTCATCTGACAATTGTTTCACCATCATTGGTTATCCGGAGTGGTGGGTTGATAATGAAAAAAATGCAAACTCAATCAAGAAGATTTGGGGGAAGAGGTACGTCATGTCTACCAGTCTACACGAATGCGATTACCACCTCTACCACGACTCAAGCAAATAGGATAGTCACAGACCATCACCGCGATGATGTAGATGAGCTCTCTGATGATCAATGGAAGTTAGTCCTTACTCTTCTCAATTCCAGCCATACTGGTGCTACATAAACGCTGTCAGGCACGTCTCATTCACCGTCTTGGATCCTAGATACAGGTGCTAGTCACTACATGACAGAGAAATTGGAATGTTTGGAAAACATACGTGTTTTTATCTCTAGTTCTTATTATTCTCGCCGATGACAGAGAGTGAATTTCTGTTCAAGAAGGAACGATTTACCTTGGTTCCAAATTAGTTCTAGAATCAGTTTTCTTTGTTGCAGAAATGCAATCAGATTTAATCTCATTTGGTCAGTTAATGGATAAGAATTGCTGATTCTAAAACTTGATCATAATTTCCTTGTGATTTAGGACCGAGTTTCGAGAATGGTGACTGGAGTGGGTAAACGAGTGGCTGGATTTTTCTACTTTCTCGGTTTGGAATATGTTGCAGTAGTTTCAATCAAATATGTGGATCAATACAATCTATGGCACAATCGAATGGGTCACCCATCTGCAAAAGTATTTATTTCACTTTCAGGAATTGTTGTTTCTGCTATTTCTAATAAGATTTGTGATACTTTTTTTAGAGCTAAGAAATCCAAAGATTCTTTTTATATAAGTGAAAACAAAACTAGTGACATTTTTAGCTCATTCATTGCGATGTATGGGATCCTACCGAAATCTGTCATTCTATGGTGCTCGTTATTTCCTAACCATAATTAATGATTATTCTAGAAGTGTATGGATTTCTCTCATGGTTTCAAAAGAAAAAACTCACACTCACTTAAAAAAATTTCATTGCTCATGTTGAACGACAATATTAGAAACAAATGAAAACTCTTTGCTTCGACAATGAAACCAAATTTATGTGTATCACTTCTTTTTTTCGTGAAAAAGGATACACTATGAAACTTCTTGTGTTGGCACAACTAATCAGAATGGTAGAGCATAACGAAAACATTGTCATATATTGAATATTGCTTGAGCACTTCTATTTCAAGCCAACTTACCAATTAGGATTTGGGGAGAGTGTGTTTACAGACGGTTATCAAACGCACTCCATCTTGAGTTCTCAAAGGTCGAACGCCTTACCATATTATTCATGGAGTTGAGCCATCTCTTGATTACATTCGCGTTTTTGGATCTCTTTGTTAAGCACACAATCAACTTCGTGATGGTGATAAGTTTGCAACTCGATCAAGAAAATGCATATGTATGGGCTATCCATATGGACAGAAAGGTTAGAGACTCTTTGATCTTGAGTTTAAGGTCTTCTTTGTTTCAAGAGAAGTTGCTTTTGTAGAAACTGAATTTCCCTTCAAACTGAATTTCCCTTCAACTCGATCAAGAAAATGCATATGATGGTTCTTTAGAAAGACACAAAGTCTGACTTGTACCTATGGGTAACCGTCAAGTTGAAGGTCAAGACTAAGAAGAAATTTTTTCTCTTGTGGAAAAATGGAAGCTCTCCTCATGTTTTTACGTGTTGTTTCTACAAAAAAAATTCAAGTTCATCAAATGGACGTCAACAATGCTTTCTTTCACAGAGACTTACATGAAGAAGTATATATGAAACTGCCACCAGGTTTCACTTCGTCTCAACCGAATCAAGTATGCCTACTCTATAAATCTGTTTACGGTTTAAAATAGGCTCCTTTTTATTGGTTTGCAAAGTTATTTTATGCCCTTCTCTCCTATGGTTTTAAGGCTTCTAAATCAGATTACTCACTCTTTACACTAAAGAAACATGATGATGAGTTGCAGGTCCTAGTCTACGTAGACAATCTCATCATTGCGGAAAATTCAACTTCGATTATTGCTACATTCAAGAAATACATCTCAACCTTTTTCATATGAAAGACTTAGAATTTCTCAAATAATTTCTTGGTATTGAAGTTGTTCGTAACAAGACCGGTTTTTATCTCTACCAAAGGAAATATGCTCTAGAAACTATTGCAGATACATGGTTATTTCGTTATAAACCAGTTACATTTTTGATGGCACAGAACCATAAAGTTACACTATTGGAGAGTCCTCTTCTTATAGATGTGTTACCTTATCGTTGTTGTTACCTTATCGTCGCTTAGTTGGGAGGTTAATTTAACTGAAAGTAACCAAAACACGATATTTCATATGCGGTTTATACTCTAGCAAAATTTATGCAAGAACCTAAGGAAGATCATTGGACAACAACTCTCAGAGTTGTTAGATACCTCAAACAGTCACCCGGGCAAGGTATTGTCTTAAACTTTGATTTTCTCGGTTAAAGGATGGTGTAATTCATATTGGGCAAGTTGTCCGATTACTCAACGATCTATTACTGGATTCTTTGTACAGTTTGGTTCTTCTCATGTATCTTGGAAAACGGATAAACATCAAACTGTAAGCCGGACATCAGTTGAGGTAGAATATCGCGCGATGTCATCCTTGACACAAGAAATAATATGGTTGAAATGCTTTATGCAATAGTAAATCAGTAATTTACATTGCTACTAATCCGGTTTTCTATGAACAAATGAAACACATCGAAGTAGATTGTCATTTTATTCGTGATGAAATAAACTCGAAAAACATGGCAAAGTTTTATGTTCCTACCTGTTGGAACTCAAATATTTGACAGTGAATTTTACCAATGTTCCGGCGAGTTCTCTGGTGAAGACGTTCACTGGAATGACCGGATTATGAGCGCATCGGATTCCTTGTAACGAGCACTATAATATGGAATATTCATTTGTCAAATTTGAGTGAATTTTGAATGAGAAATTGAGATGTATAGAGATCAACTTAAACATGCATAAACACGAAAGTGTTGACTTAATGTTGACTAAGCTCATTAAGTGGTTTTTATCCCACATTGCTAGAAAAAACTTTTTTCCTCTTTAAATTTCAATCTCATCTCATTCATTCTGTAACTTTTTACACAGAAAAATCCTACAATCTCTCAAAACCGTGGCACTACGGGCGATTTAAAGAATTAAGGAAAGAGATATCATTCTCGACTCCGCCATTCGTTTTATTTCGGTTTTCAATCGATCTTGAAAAGGTTTTAAATCGTTTTCCTTAATTCGGTTTTACACGGACCTACACTACCAACCATCAACTAGTAGATATATTCACTAAAGCTTTGTAATAAAAAGAATTTGACTTCTTTCTTGAAAAGTTGGGTATCTAAAATCTCCATACTCCAATTTAAAAGGATGTTGGGATCGATTGAGGCATGCAATTACGTTTTACAGTTTATGGTATACTAATCATTGTGTATTTCTCATATATGGATTTAGGGAAATAGGTTAGTGTTGTTTGAGTATATAAACTCTTGTACTCTAGTAGTAGTTGATCAATACACATGGATACTTTCAATACTTAATGGTTCACTTTAAAAACACAAATTGCAATTAGATCTACCAAGGGTTCACTCATAACATTGAGCATTTCGACAACATATTAAAAAAAGAAACGATAGAAAGTTAATAAATGAGATCACGGCGACTTATTGTCGGTCTCAGTTTGCTGATGTAGATCCTCCACACCTCTATACTCCGTCGTGTCCACCGGCTGTGACACATTCTTCAACTCAACCGCGACCTTATCCTCCTGAATCCTGTCGTTGTTTTCATCCCCCGTAACCGCATCGCTGATGTTTTGACCCGTTTCCTTCGCCGCTTTCCACGCTCCTTCCATCGTATCCTTCATGTTATCTCCGGCGTTCACAGCTGCATCTGTTGCTTTCTTCACTCCTTCCTTTGCCTTGTCCGTCACGTAATCCGTTGTTGACTTACCGTTGTTAGCAGAGTTTGAACTATAGCGACGTTCTCTCACATTTTCCGTTCCCTATAAAATAAACCAATTAAAGACTCTAAAACAGAACAATAATGAAACATTCTTACCCGACAAATATGACCGTTTGACATTACCTCATTATCAATACGAGTGGTAGCTTGTCGGAGGACATAACCGGAGACATCTCCACCACTAGTTCTTGAAACGTTCAGCGTAGCAAGTCTCTTCACCAAAAACCTAACCGCCATTATTAAATTTTATTTTACTTGATTAGAGTTTTAATATGTTCCTTTCCCAACTATCTCTCTCTATAGCTTAGGAAGAGTTAGTGAAGATCCAAAGCTTGCGGAACTCAGTTAATGACACGTGTCTTTTAATAGTAACATTAAAGACCAAGCAAGTCTCTATTGTCGGTCCACTTATGATAAAAAGCAAAACTAGGCCCATTATGGGAAAGGTCCATCTTATGAAGCTAAAATGTCATCTTCGATCTGGATAAGACTACTATGAATCGCCGGCGATTGCAAAAAAGCAGAGTGACAAATGACGGAGATAAAGTGTATCGCGGTAATAGGAGCTGGCCAGATGGGTTCAGGAATCGCGCAACTCGCTGCTACTCACGGTCTCGACGTTTGGCTTATGGATGCTGATCGAGAAGCCCTCTCTCGAGCCACCGCATCTATCTCCTCTTCCGTCAAACGTTTCGTCTCCAAGGGTCTTATAGCTAAGGTAAGATCCATCCAATTATCTACTTGAGAGATCATTGTTTTAGCAGAGTTAAACCGAGCAATAGATTAAAATGATTTTGAAATTTTTATTTGTATGTTGGGTTACGCGTATTGGGTTCTTAGGCTACTGTAATGATTTATGCGTTTCAGGAAAGTGGTGATGATGCTATGCGTCGTCTACGTTTAACATCCAATCTTCAAGATTTACGTTCTGCTGATATTATCGTTGAAGCCATTGTGGAATCAGAAGACATAAAGAAGAAACTGTTTAAGGATTTGGATGGTATAGCTAAGAGTTCTGCGATTTTAGCTTCTAATACAAGTTCTATCTCCATTACTCGTCTTGCTTCTGCAACACAAAGACCGAGCCAGGTTTCAAAAAGCCACATATGACATATTGATATTGATCATTTATCTGTTCATGAGTTTCAGGTCCGAATATTTTTAAACTGTGTAACAAAGTGTTTTTACTTCTTGTATAGGTCATTGGAATGCACTTCATGAATCCTCCTCCAATAATGAAACTAGTTGAGATCATTCGGGGTGCTGATACCTCAGAAGATACTTATATTGCTACAAAATCCCTAGCTGAAAGGTTTGTCTTTTCCTTCAAATTTAAACATTTATCAATTATATGTGTTATCTATCATAACAAGAGGATCAGAATGAAACACAGAACTCAAGCTTTTCCTTTTGAACGATTTCACTGAAAAATGGGAATTTGTTTGGCTATGATTTTGAGAATTTGGTTACTCAGATTAGCTAACTAAATCACAAATTCAGTTACTCTGTCTAGATTTAAATGTAAACCTGCAGGTTTGGCAAGATAACAGTGTGCTCACAAGACTATGCAGGCTTCGTTGTGAACCGGATCCTCATGCCAATGATCAATGAAGCATTTCACACACTTTACACAGGGGTGGCTACAAAAGAAGACATTGACAGTGGAATGAAACACGGCACAAATCATCCAATGGGTCCTCTGGAGTTAGCTGACTTAATTGGTCTAGACGTGTGCTTGTCAGTGATGAATGTGCTATATCAAGGACTTGGGAACTCAAAGTACGCACCTTGTCCTCTTCTTGTTCAATATGTTGATGCTGGAAGATTAGGAAGAAAACGAGGAATTGGAGTTTATGATTACCGTAAAGATACACAGAAGCCTAATAATCCATCTTCCCGTCTCTGAAAAGTCAATAAAAGATAAACATGTTTAGCTTTGAAGACAAGATTCAACAACAGTAAATGCTTTGTGAGTTGTGTCTTGTTTTCTTCTTTATTGCTTTGTTTATAGAGTTACTGGTCAGTATAAAGCACCTGTGCTGTGTGTTGTATTAAAGTTTAGCTTAAAAAATCGACAAAGACGTTATCGATGTTTTCAAAATGGAATTTTTATTTTATGAATTTAGAGTAATTTTAAACAGTAAAGCTACAAGAAATGTTCTCCAACGCATCGCCATTGCTTTGTCATTTTTTGTAATTGGAGTTATTAGATCAATATCAAAATTCAATATGTTTTTACCAAATCTACAGCAAAACGACGATCATTGATGACGAAGAAACGAAAGAGATAATGATTAAAATCTTCACATGATAACATATATAAGTTGATGATGCAGAGAATAACTAGTCAAATAGCAATAGACAAAATCTCTTTTGTTGAGTAGCAGGACGTATCCCTTGCACATTATTACTAATTTAATCCAAGCTTCAACGGTAATTCCTTTTAGAATTTAATCGTGCAGTGCTCTGTAAAAAAAATTATTTTTGTAATATTTAATATTGTAGTAATAACTTTTACTTTAATCAGAAGTCACTGCTTCAAGTCAGTAAGCTATTTTCCTTGTCAACAATTAAATCATAACAAATGATGTAATGGTGTGTTGTCTTAACTGTTTTGTTACCCATCAATTTACTTTTACAAAAAGAAAACAATTAATGTCACAAAAAAAACAATTTAATCATTTTCATGTGTTTTATTTTTCATTTCATGCTTCAATTTTAAGTAATTTCTATTTAAATAGTATTTTATTTCGTGCTTAGAAATGAATAAATAAATATTTTTGTTTCAGATTTTATGTAAATTATCTTTTTAAGATGAATTTTGAATTGTAAGTAGGTCATTTTTATTTAACATTTTTTATAATTTACGTAAATAAATTATATAATTTAATATTATCCATATACATGTTATTTTTTTTTTACCAAGTGGACTTATGATAAAAACACATTTTTAATACAACATAAATAAGGAAATAAAATATACGATTTTTTTACAACGAAAAAAAACTATTGTAGAGTATTGAAAACTACATAATATTTAGGAGTGGGTAAAGACCAATAAAGGAAGATAAAATAATTGCTTATCTAGCTGATCTAGCGAGCAAATCTGCTTTAATATTTCAGGATCTTCCCCGATGAATGAGTTTGAACTGGCTGAAAGATGTCTTGAGCCAAAAAAATTCTGCTAACTCTGCTGCAAAGGCGGGCCATTCGGATAGATTATTGATAATTTGAATCAGTTCCGTCAAGTCCGTAATGAAAGTATGACAATCGCGTCCTAGTCGTTTAAGACTTTTAAGCGCCCAAATTAGCGCTAGTTCTGTGTGTCATGGGGAGATTCAAAAACGAATACCTGCACACCCCCATCAGCTCAGATCTTTCGTCTGTAAATGGTAAATGCCAATAAATTCCACTGATTGTGTCCTCGGTTTTCCAGGAACCCTCAACACTACAAATTTCCAATAAGGAGAAGGGTTCAGGTTGTGCAACCACAACCTCCAGATTTCTAGGTACTCTACATGAATTAAGCCCCGAGTTTGCGCTAAACTAGTCATAGGCTTCTTTAGTTTCAAGTTCTACACTGTCCGATGATTCTCATTTAGTGTTTTGGAAGCACTACACATTTCTCGCTTTCTAAATATACAAAATAATCTAAGGAAAATCTTGGAAAACATCCTTACTAGGGGAATTTCTTACCGTACCAGTTAGTAAGTAATGCATGTTCTGGAATAGATGCTCTATCGGAAAGATTCCAATCGATGTTGGAATAGGTGAGAGTGTCCAACATTGCAATGCAGGTGAGCATGTGAAGAGAGCATGATTGACCGTTTCGGGTTTATCATCACAACGATCACATAAATCTTCCACTTTCAGCTTACGTTTGAGAAGTTGGGCGTTAACTGCTATCGCACCCGAGAACATCTGCCAAAGATAATGTTTGAGTTTAGATGAAGTTGATAAAGCCCAGACCGCTTCATGGAGGGGTGATATCGAAGGTAGCTCCAGTCAGCCATTCGTTTGGTCGTTCAGTTTGGCTAGACCTATTTCGTACCCCGACTTCACTGTGTAGTTTTTGGATCTCGTGTAGTGCCAGCAAAAACGATCCGAAAGAAAAGAGGAGGGTCAGAACGATAAGATAACGGGTATATCTTCCTTCCTAATAAATTGGGTAACTAGGGGTATATTTTAGTTTGTGGTATGTGATACCATCACATTAGAGACTTTCAAAGTCGGGTTCAAATTAGAAAGAGGGCTATTGACCGCACGACGTGTTTCGGTCGGTAACCAAAGATCCTGCCAAACACTCGTTTTGTGTCCAATTCCAATCACTCGCCTTAAACCATATGCTAACAATGATTTAGAATCTCATATACTTCGTCATCCGTAAGAGGGTATAATACATATATCCACTTCGAAAGGTGTTGAATTCTTGTAATATCGTCATTTAACTAAACGTCCAATTAAAGTATCCGGGTAAGAGTACAATCGCCATAACTGTTTTGCCAATAATGCTCTGTTGAAGACTTGTAAAGAGCGAAAGCCAAGACCCCCAACTTTATAGGAAAACAGAGTTTCTGCTAGGCAATCTAGTTAATTCCACGCGAGTTCCCTGAACTACTCCACCAATAATCCAAAATTGCGCTTGTTAATTTCTTGATTAGCACCAGAAGAAGCTTAATGCATGACATTACATGAGTTGGTAAAGCTTGCGCTACCAACTTAATGAGGATTAACACCAGTGACGAACCAACAATTCTATATGAAGATAATGCAACATGTGTTGTCCAAACAAATGAAGGATATATCAAAAGTGACATAACTAAAAACATCCCTCCAAAGTTCTTCTTGTACACTCAAGAGCTCGAAAAAAACAAAAAAATTGAAGTGAGATACATTCAATCTTCTCAAAACGCTGCAGATCTCTTCACAAAATCCTTACCCACGTCAACATTCTGGAAACATGTTTTTAATATTGGAATTCGTCATCAACGAGATCTTTGAGATGAGGACATTCGAGGGGGAGCTTAAGCAGTTGTGCTCTTTTTACCTCAAAAAAGTTTTTCTAAGGAGGTTTTTAATGAGGCAACAAAGACATAACGCAAAAGATGACAGTGACACTGGTCACCAAGGGAAAGTTTTGTGAAAGTCACTTATGCTTACCCATGTCAACATTCCGGAAACATGTTTTTAATATTGGAATTCGTCATCAACGAGATCTTTGAGATGAGGACATTCGAGGGGGAGCTTACGCAGTTGTGCTCTTTTTACCTCAAAAAAGTTTTTTTAAGGAGGTTTTTAATGAGGCAACAAAGACATAACGCAAAAGATGACAGTGACACTGGTCACCAAGGGAAAGTTTTGTGAAAGTCACTTATGCTTCCTTCAAAAAGGCAAGTGAAGACTTTTCTGACTAAATGGAGCCCAAATATCATTTCACATCACTTCATGTCTTTCAATTTTTTTTCTATAAATAAGAGTTTCACTCACTTTATAATTGATACAAAAATATAATATCACACATCTCTTCTTCTTTTAAGTATATTTAAAGTTCTCTTCTGATTCTTCATTCATGCAATCCAAAAATTCTGGTATAATATCTTCCAGTTTATATTTAAGTTATGATAATTATATAATTGAGTCATCGATATATTATAACAAATACCTTATTATATATTTTTTACATTAAATTATAAAAAACCATTGGAAAAATCTTACTTTATTTTCTTGTTCATATTGAAGAAAATGTATATTTTCTTAAAACGAAACTAACCCTTATAAATGTCTTCAATAAACTATTTTTCATTAAAAACAAGCGAGTAAGTTACTAATTGACCAATTGTAAATCATGCGTATGCTTAAACAATAGCCGTGAAATGAAAGATTGGTCTTCAGTAAAAAAGCAATGACACTAAAACCATGTCTCTCTCAAAAATGGCGATATGTACGGAAAACCATTTTGATGTACGGACATCTCAATAGGTCGAATTCCTCCACCATGAGCTATTTCTATGGCTTCATTAAGCTTTTATAGCTTCATTCCTCTCTTGTTGACACATGTTGTGTTCTTTGGCGGCCATTCATTCATGTTTTGAACAACTTTGGGGTAACATCTTTGAGGCTACACGTGCTCCTCTCAAAACCCAATCTTTTTTACTTTAGCTTACTCATTTTGGTCATAAATGTCCATCATCACTCTCATTTCTCCTTTTCCTCGACTCCCAAGATGACAAATCATACTTGTTTTCATCGTCCTTTTAAAAATCTGGGCCTTCGAAGAGCTTACCTAAAGACTCAAACTTTCTTGGCTTAAACCCTTAAAGACGATTTCTTTAAGCGTTTACGGAGGCTAAATTCCTTAAAGATCTCGAATTTCTTGATTTTAGTTCTAAAGTAGACACCTTTGGCCTTTTTTATCTTCAAACTCACCAAAACTTTAGCTTCAAACCCACTAATAGAATAGCTTTTGTCTTTCTTAATTTACTTTCATTATTGTTTGCAGTTAATTTTTGCTTTAATTCCTTGTGAATTCTTCCGACACTGTTGTCTTTACGAGTCAGCTCTAGCCATGAGATTCCAAAAATCTCGGCAGGGGCAGGAAGAGGACTTTCATACTCTTCTAAGAGAAAAAGAAATACCAGATTCTACCAACCCAATTGAAATCCCAGAACTGGAAGTTGAGGATATAATTGAAGAAAAATCCAAAAGCTTGATTGTCCGACTCCTTAATCTCGTGTCACAAAAGTGGCTGGAGTGATTCTAGGTCTACCGAAAATTTGGGAAATGGAGGGCAGAGTTTATGGTCTAGGTATAGGACAAGACTATATTCAATTTCATTTCATAAAGGAATCAGAGCTTTTGAGCATACTCCGAAGATGTCCCTAGTTCCTTACTGGATGGATGCTATCTGTTGCACGATGGGAACCCACAATGGAAGAAAATGCGCTATCCAAAATCAAAATATGGGTTCGAATAAGAGGAATTCCCATACTTAAGCTAAAGAAACAAACTGTTGATAGTATTGGAAACAAATTAGGCCATGTGGAGACTATAGAACTCCATGCGAGGCAATCTAATTCGATGGAGTATGTTCGAACTCTCATATGGATGAACACTGATAATCCTCTCCCTTTCAAGAAGGCAGTGAGGTTCAACACAGGGGAAGTCATTACTGTAGAGCTTGAATATGAAAAGTTAGCTAAATGCTGCTTTCACTATAAGAGACTAAAACATGAGCAACCTACTGCCCATATAGAAAGTCTGATAAGTCTGATTCTCATAGAAAATCTCGTAGCTACCAGCTCAAAGATAGAGAGGCTACTGCCTCGTCACCCATTCGTCCCATTATCCATCCTTAACGAGGATTAAAAAAGCGACCTCACAACACTCACGCTGTCAATCTCTCAATTCCAAATCATTACACAATGTTGAGGATCAAACCTTGTCTCCTGGTGATTTACAAAGGAAACTCATGGGGAAAGCTATAAGTAGGCAAGAGGAGGAGTCTTAGCATCTGCCGGGTGATAACCAGTTAACCGCTCCCCTTCTATTCGATTCCCAGACTATACAGCTCTCTGAACCCCGAGTACCAGCTGCCAAACGCCTCTCATTCTCGCATCAAGCGCCAAATCTCACCTTAGGAAGAGGCAAATGGCAGCGCAAGTCCCAAGATCACAGACATCTGATCACTCAACAAGATTCTCATGCTTTAGCCACGTCTCTACAGTTAACTCAACCGCCACCGAAAAAGAAAAGAGAGCTGACTAGTGGTGAAAAAAACAAATCAAAACATGCAAAAACATCATATTCTAACATCGAAGATTACAATGATGAATCTTCTTACTATCCAAATGATAGTTTAGGAACTCGCGTTTTGTGCAACGACAAATGGAGTCTCCCATCGGTTCTACTTGTAAATACTTTTTCGATAAGTCAGGCTTCTGCCAACAATACAATAACTTCTTCTAGAGACACTACATCTCCTCTCTCGGGTTTGGTGGTTTATCTTAAACCACTCAAGTCTTATTAGAGTCATAGCTTATAACTTTTAGGGCATCGGGAACACCCGAACAGTTCAATATCTCACGAAAATACGTGGTTGGTATTTTCCAGAGTTAATGTTCCTAATCGAGACCAAGAATAAAAGAAGTTATTTAGAAGGAGTAGTAGGATTTATGGGATATTATGATCTACACACAGTGGAACCTGAGGGTGCAAGTGGAGGATTGACACTTCTTTGGACACATTTTGTGGCTGTCACAGTTAAAGAATCCTCAAATCGGTTTATTGATATCAAATTTATATGGCAGAACAAGGTTTTCTTTATCACCTTTGTGTATGGTGATCCTGTTAGGGAACGAAAAGACACAGTTTGAGAGAAATTAATGAGAATAGGCTTAAACAGACATCAACCATAGATGATGGCAGGTGGTTTCAATGAGATTTCGAATAATACAAAAAAAAATAGGAGGCATAACCCGCTCTGAAGCCTCCTTCCAATCATTTCGTACGATGCTAGAAGTTCGTGGAATGCAAGATTACCCTTTCAAAAGAAATCAATTCCCACGGTATGGCGTTAGGTATAACGACATAATATATTACCGCTTAGACATATTAGTGGCTGATAGGCAGTGGCTAGCATTATTTCCAAAAGCGTACTCGGCATATTTACAGAGGAGTGGGTCGGATCACAGTCCGATACTTGTTAACTGTGAAGAACAGAGAAGAAGATGGACTTAAAGCTTTAAGTTTGACAAAAGATGGATTCACAAAGTGGAATTTGGCGCAGTTGTGGGAAATGGCTGGAACGGTAGTGACAAGAACTTCAATTATGATGTTGCAGACCGATTAATCTGCTGCAAGAAGAAGATTTCATAATGGAAAAAAAAACCTCCAACACAAATTCGGCTATTCGAATCCAGGATCTTAAAGCTAGTATTGACACATTGACACATCAAGCCTCTTTCGACCCGGCTACTCTAAAACAACTTAAAATAGACTTGTGGCACTCAATCCACGAGGAGGAAGTATTTTGGCGACCAAAGAGCCGAATTCAATGGCTTCATGATGGAGATCGCAACACCAAATTCTTCCACGCCTCAACTAAAGCAAGGAGATCTCAGAGCATAATTAAAAGCTTGATCACCGAATTTGGAACTAAGGTTTTCACATATGATGAAGTGGCACATGAAGCAATCCACCACTTTACAAAGTTGTTCACTCGAGAGTCGAGACAGTTAAATGAAATTTTTTTCACAGACATTGAGCGGAAGGTAACCACTGATCACAACACTGTTCTTACATCTCCAGTTACGTTAGAGGAGATCCACTTGGCGATCTTGGAGATAAATGAATCGAAGGCGCCGAGGCCCGACGGCTTCACAACTTCCTTCTATCATAAATTATGGCCAATTGTCGGTGAAGCCATTACTACAATGGTGAAGAGCTTCTTTAAACAAGACTATTTTGATGGGTGCCTCAATCACACTAATATTTGTTTATTATCAAAAAAGCCAAAACCTCCAATGCTTTCGGATTTTATGCCTATTAGCCTATGTAATGTTGCTTATAAAATAATTACGAATCTTATGACAAAATGGTTGAGCCTTATCCTCCCGATGGTCATCTCGAAAACTCAAACTGCTTTTATTAAAGGGAGAATGACCTTAGATAATATCATAATATTGAAACGACCTTTAAGAAATTGAGATTTGATGATAGATGGATTAAATGGACCATGATGAGCATCAAGACTTCATCGTTTTCAATACTTATCAATGGTCAGCCCATGGGAACATTATTCCATCTCGCGACATCCGGCAAGGTGATCTATTTTCGCCATACAACTTCGTCCTTCGTACGTAAATCTTGATTCAAAAACTTCTAAGGGTAGAAGCAGACGGGCAGCTCACCGGAGTCAAAATATCACCTCAATTTCCAACAATTTCCCACCTCCTCTTTTCTGACGATAGCTTGTTCTTTTGTCGAGAAAACCGAGAGGAGGCGACTGCCCTTATGTTAATACAAGCCTACAACGTAGCAGCAGGACAATAAGTAAACTGTGGGAAGTCAAGCTTAATTTTCGGTAAAAAGATAGGAGAGAATCTAAAGAATGAGATGAAACAACTGTTACAGATTTCTCAAGAAGGTGGAGAAGGATTGTACTTAGGATTGCACGAATCTTTTACTGGCTCGAGAGTGAAGATTTTACAATCAATAAAAGATAAAATACTTGCTAAAGTGAATGGTTGGTAGACAAATATTTTGTCCCAAGTTGGTAAATAAATCTTACTTAAAGCAGTGGCTATGGCTCTACCCACTTATGTAATGTCGTGCTTACGACTTCCTAAAGCGATTTGTGAAGGTTTATCCTCTATCATGGCCCAATATTGGTGGAGAAACAAGGACCAAGCACGAGGAATGTTGTGGGCTCGAATTTAAAGACCTAGAAGAATTTAACTCCGCTCCCCTTGGTTAGAAACTATAGCGAATTAACTCTCCGGAGTCACTCTTAGCGTGGGTCTTCAAAAGCCATTATTTCATTGCTTCATCACCACTTCTAGCCCCATTTGGAAAATGACCTTCATTCGCATGGAGGGGCCTATGGTCCACTCACTGTTTTCTATGGGAAGGATGTAGAACCATCTTTGGCTCACACAATACCTCTGGAATATGGACGGAACTATGGTCGTGTAGCCAACCTCCAAGGCCCCTTAGACCTCATTTCCAGCAACACATAATTGTGGGTGAATTCCTCATACATGATACTTCACTACAAGAAATATGACTATTGATAGCGTACCATGATAGCGTTTTTGTGTTACTGCTATTGTAAATGGACACGGGTTTTATCCATAGCTTTTCATTTTTTTGGACGCTATTGTTACATTCCCGGGAAAACAAAAAATACGTAGGCGCATAAATTTTGGTAAGTTTCGTCACTTACTATTGCAGATAATACAAAAAAACGCTATGGTATTTACAAAATCACCTAACTTTTTCAGCGTAATCAAGTCGACTTTGTTATTTCTCTCTAAATTTCTTCATTACTTCGGGACAAATTTTTCATCTCACCTATTCGAAGCTCCATTGTTTAATCGAAAAGGTATCTTCCTGACTTCCTCATATACTTCAGCTTTTAGTTAATTGTGATTTTGAGGTATCATCGATATAAAGATTGTTTGAATTCATTAGACTAAAATATATGCTAGTAAAGATGAGAGGAGACTCTAATGGGACTCGTCGTAGTAAATGTAACCTAGGCTTAGAGCCTACAAAACCTCCATTAGAATTGGTTAAAAATGCAGCCA
>OVBE01001023.1:0-40840 GCA_900406425.1 Iberis pinnata
GTTGGGAATCATTGATGAGATGAGAAGGGACTTCGACCGAAGCCACTCCGGCATGGATGGTGATGTTAGGACGCAAGGATGGACCCGAGAGATCTCTGGAAGCAACGACTCGTGACCAAGATGTTGATGTTGTCGTGGACGGAGCTCCGGTGCCGTGCCCCGGCGGCGGAGAGCCCATGAGGCGGCGCCGCAGACCTTGCGTGAAGAAGAAGATTAAGAAAGGAAAGAAGGAATCGCACCGCATTCATATAACACGGCAAGACCACGCCTTGTTCTCTCGATCCTTTCGGTTCAAGACCACAAGTTAAGATAAGAAAGCTTGTACCATCTGCACTGATTCATATTATTCTTACTTTATTTATTGAAAAGAGAGAATCTTTACTTCTTTTCAATCAACAAGAAGATATTTATTTAAATGGTGCTAATTATTTTATAAAATATATATATGAATATAATCTTGTTTTAATAAAAAATATTATTAGCATCAGTTTAAAGTTATATATGGCATTATTATATTGATAAATATTTATATCAGTTTTTAAATGATATAAATCAAACGAATAACTATGTCAGTTATCAATTGATGTAACTTTATAATTTACACAAATTTTAAAAAGATGATGTAAATAGAATTAATTTCTATTGATTATTTTTAAGTGATGTAAATGATACGTAATTTATATTATTTTTATTTAAAATGATGTTAATATTAAAATAATAACATCCTTTTTCTAATTGATGTAAAATCAAATGTCTAGTATCATTTTTTATTGAGTGATTTTGTTTTATATCATTTAATAAAAAGTGATATTATTTTTTATCATTTATTTTTTTGATATATTATTATTGATGCAAAATCTCATTTTTGTTGTAGTGAATTCCCGAATCCTCCTATCACCTCTAAGAAGAAAAAGAGAGCCCAAACCCGACCAATTCTCAAACCAAAAGAAGTAGTTAGACCATCACCAATTTTGAAGCGTAGAAAAGACGAGGCTAATTGTCGATGCCCTAGTAACTTTTGCCATATCCATGAGCCCTGGGAGGAGGACGAGACGTCCCAGAAGGTGGATCCGCGGATTAGGTATATGCGCGTCCAGTCTGCCCATAGAGAAGAAGTGTTGGACACGAGCCGCCAAATGAGAGACAAGGCGAAAACTGTTGATGTATCTTCGAGGTTTCAAATACCAAGACCTCCTGCGTGCTTCGGTTTACAGACATCTTCCCATCTAAGCTTGGACATATGATGATTATTCGGCGTGCCCGACCATAAGAAATTGCTGCATAGACTATTGATTTCTCTGATGCAGTACTTCGGAAGCCGGAAAGCAGCTTGCCAAAAATTAACCGTGCTTGTGATTACGGATTTGATCAACTGCAATCTACCTGCAAATGAAAGAAACATAGAAGCCCAAGAGGACATATGGGTCCTAATACGATCCAGAAGAGGCGCATAGTCGTCACGTCCCAAGCGTTTGGTAGATAACGGCAATCCGAGGTAACACACTGGAAGTGACTCATGTCGGATACCTAGATGCTGAATTAGGCGTAGGATATCCTGACGCGGTTGTGCTAGTAGGAATATTGAGGACTTTGTGACGTTGATTTGCAACCCCGAGCTCTGACCAAATGCATGAAGTAGGTGAATAATATCCGAGACAGAAGAAGGGACCCCATCAGTGAAAACCAGTATGTCGTCCGTAAAGCACAAATGAGTCAACCGTAGAACTTGACATTGCGGGTGGTAGCCGAAAACACCAGTAGCTGCGCCTACATTCAACTGTCTAGACAAAACATTGTTAGCAATGACATATAAATAAGGAGAAAGCGCACAACCTTGTCGAAGACCTCTAGCACTTTGGAAAGAACCAGCGGGCTCGCCATTGACGGAAACCGAGAATGTGGCTGTAGATATGCACAGGTAAATCCATTGAACGAACTGAGGTGGGAAATCTAGGACCTGCAAAACCGACACAATGAAATCCCAATTAACAGTATCAAAAGCCTTAGCGATATCTAACTTAAGTGTACAACGAGTAGAGATAGAGAGCTTGTGATAGTCTTTTACTATCTCCGTGGCAAGGATAACATTCTCGAGGAGAAGGCGACCCTCCACAAAAGCGCTCTGGTTAGACTCAATGAGGGAAGGAAGCAGCGGCTTCAACCGGTTAGCCAAGATCTTAGAGATCACTTTGTAGGTGATATTACAGCAAGAAATAGGACGATAGTCCTTGATTGATTGAGCAGTCTCGGTCTTAGGAATCAAGGCTATCAAAGTGGCATTCACACCCCGAGGTAGAAAACCGAACATAAAGAACGATTGAACCGCTGTGATGAAATCAACCCCAATAATAGACCATGCAGCTTTGTAGAATTCGACCGTGTAACCATCAGGACTAGGAGCTTTATTGGATGGCATAGCAAACAGAGTGGCTCGAATCTCGTCACTAGAAATAGGACAACATAAGATATCAGCGTCAGATGCGGAGCAACGGGATGATAAGAGCTCATAAAGTGGGTGAGCTAGAATGGGCGTGAAAGGTGTACGCTGCTGAAGAAAGTGTTGAAAGTGTGTAGCTGCTTCATTCTTAATTGCTAACTGGTCCTCTAATACCTCTCCAGTACTCGATATCAACCGTTTAATTTTATTTTTTGAGGTTCTCGTTGCCGCAACCTGGTGGAAAAAAGAAGTGTTGCGGTCGCCCTGTTGCAGCCATGTCACTCGGGATTTTTGTTGATACAAAATTTCTTTAGCCCGTGCTAAATCACGCCATTGAGTGGCTGCTAAAGACTCGACTTCAAAGGCTTCACGTGTGGGATTAGTGAGCAATGCGTTTTGACATTCGTGAAGATGAGTAAAAGCCTCCTTTGTACGTTGAGATAGTGAACCGAAGTGCAAGTTGTTGAGGTGACGGAGTGGCGATTTGAGAGACTTTAGACGAAGGTGGAAAAACCGCATGGTAGTACGGGAATGATATAGTGGAGGTTGAGTGCTCCAAACAGATTCAATAACCTGCAAGAAAGTAGGATGATTAATAGCAAATTTTTGAAACTTAAAAGGCTTACGAATAGGGGATGAGGGAGTAGTGAGATGGACGACGCATCGGGCATGATCGGAGACTCCCGAAGCTTCGAAAATTGAGTAAGAACCGGGAAATTGGGACAACCACGTGTCATTCATGAGAGCTCGATCAATCTTTTTCCCAATGGGATCTAATTGACGGTGATTCCACCAAGTAAAACGAGGCCCTATGGCGGTTACATCCGTGAGATCACAACGTGTTACAAACTCTTGGAATTGCAACATGCCCAAGCGTTGAGTGTGTGGGAGCCCAGCGGAGTGATCATCAAACGATAGGATCTCACTGAAATCTCCAAAGATCAGCCAAGGAATTGGTTGTGCACCACAGTGAATGCGATTGTCACAAAGGGCTCGCCATAGTTGAACACGGTCAGCCTGAAAGTTGGATGCATTGACACAAGAAATCAATACAATGACACCAGAATCCAAAGTAACAAGTACATAGAGGAGTTGAGAAGTAATGAGTATTGGTGTAACGACTAAGCCAGCCCTCCAGCACACCCAAATGCAACCTAAACGATGAGTACTATAATTATGTACAACACTCCATCCTGGCATAGAAGCCTGTAAAATACGAGAGAAATTTTCATATTGAACACGCGTTTCTAAAAGACAACCGAACTGAGGATTTGTAGAACGAATCCAATGCTGAACAAGATGATGTTTATGAGGTTGATTAAACCCCCTCATGTTCCATGCAAAAATACTCATAAGACTAGTGTCTCCGCGAGGAGACATAAGTTGATTTTTTCGTTGTGGTTGATTTCGCGGGACGTCGTGAACCGACATTAGTAGAATCATCAACATGTTTAGACTTAATGATCCGAGTATTATAACGCGATGTGCTTTGCACTTCCTTCATGGTTGGGAATTCAGATTCTAAAATTTGACCCTCTTCAAGATCTACGACATCATCAGTCGCATCAGCTAGCACGTGGAACCGTGACGAAGAAAGGGATGTAGTGGCTGGTACTTTGGTGTGCGCCAATGAAGAGCGGCTAGAACGGACAATGATGGACCATTCTTGCTGCTCCAATGATTTTTCTAGGTCGATGTTAAGAACTTCGGCAATAGTGGATACATGTGCATCATTTGAGATCGTTGAAACAGAGACGTTGTTGGGCGAATGGGTAGTGACCGCATGAGCAGGAGTGATGGCCGCATGGGAGGTAGTAGAAGAGTTGACAATATGACCAGGCTGAGTATCCGTATGAACCAGGTTAGCAATATCTGCAGCCTTCTCTAACTCTGGTTCTGTAGTTGAGATAATGGAATGGCTGGCATTATCCGGTTGGGTTGATCCTGAAATCACCTTCGGACCTGCAGAAGAAGAAGAAATAACATTGTTAGTTGGAAGGGACTGGAGATGTAGTATGGAGTGAAACAGAGGCTGGGAGATGTGGTGCAGCAACAGTGTTGGCCGTAGTATGATCATCATGTTTGGAATTAACAACTCCTGGACCTGCAACAGAAACAGAAGCAGAATTAATGGAAATGGAAGATGCAGGATTTGGGATAAGTTGTGAATCAGAAGCTGTAGATTGTGTTGAATTAGTGACAGCAGCAGCTGGGACTTGAGTAGTAGCCGTGATCTCTAGATCAGCCGTGACTGTTGAAACCTTCTTACAAGCCTCAGTATTATGTCCCCATGTGTTGCACTTCGTACATTTTGGGGGAAGCCAAGGATACTTAACAAGAATTGGCTGTTCCAAGCCTGTTAATTGGATCTTGCCGGTGAGAGGGGCGTCAAGATTCAGAACAATTGAGATTCGTGAAACATCTAGACGAATACACTTCTTCGTCTTAGGATGTAACTTTTGTGCATCTCCGACGATATCACGTAGAAATTTCAAACCTGCGTGTGAGAAAAGATGATCCGGAACATGATGAAAATCAACCCACAACGACATAGCCAATAGCGACGGTTTAGTTGATGATTGAGAAGGTGACCACTCCTGAACAATGAGTAAAACGTCAGCAACGTGCCAATATTTTTTCTGACAAATACGTGACCGAAGTTCCGGGCATACAACATGGAATAAGACCGTGTCGTCATTGAGAAACTGGACATCAATCTTCAAAGATTTTCCAACTTGTGTCCAAATGCGATTAACTGTAGCGTGGACTTTGCCTATGTGAGGCGCATCTCCGACAAAGTAACCAACAGGGTAATTTGTCCAGAGAGGAGGTGCATTGGTAAGGACATCCTGTGGAATCGACGCTGTAGCCATTCCATTCTCATTAATAGCTAGAGTTTTAGGGCTCGTGTTACGAAGGTCTGATGAGCTACAATCTTGTTCCAAGTAAACAAAAGCTTAGATGATTGCACATGTGGTTGAGCTTGACTTTGTGGTTTGGTGATAACAGGGGAAGATGCCGTGAGTAGAGAAGATGAAGTCGCCATAACAGGATGAGAAGCGATTGACTTAGATGGCGAAGCAGATGAGTCTGTGCGATGTGGGATCACCGGACTGACGGGAGGAGAAGCCATGGTGGCTAAAACCGCCGGCACGGCCAGTAGCTTGCCGGTGAAGTTAAATATGGAAAGCTTTGGTATACCCTAATCGCCTCTCGAGCATGTGGTATAAAATAAATCCTTTTTAAAAATATTTTATAATTTTGTAAAGTTTTTTTTGCACCCGGTAAAAAATATTTCTGGGTTCGCCACTATATATATATATATATATTAATAATTAACTTTCTATGGACGTATATTGTTCATATTTGATTCTTTCGTAACTAATACAATAATGTTGGTATTTTTTATATTAAATGTTAAATTTATTAATCAAATAAGGTTTTCTTTACATTGGAGGTTTATTAATAAAGAATGCTTAGAAAAATAGTAAGGTGGTGCTTTTACGTGTGTGATGTGCGCTGAGTTGCCTCTTTAAAAACCAATCCTAGAAAACCTCGTGGGATAAAACTAGTATTGAAAAAAGAGCGCAACTCAAGACGCACCACCTGGAAAGCGAAAACAAGATGACCGTAGTGGCTAGTCCGGAATAGACCGCTGAGCAGATGATGAAGCTCATCATGATAAGTTGAGGGATTTTTATCGCTGAGCCAACTGATACAAAGGCGATGATGTTGAGTATTGAAGGCTAGTGATGCGGTCTCGTATGGTGGAAATGATGCTGGAACGGGTGTAGGCTGCGGTATGAGAAGGCTGGCCATGTCGTCTTCGATTTCGTTCCCGCCATATATGGTATATGGTGGTTTGAAAACACATTCGGAGGAGGACCCGGTCGTGTGGTGGTATTGAGCTGATCCACAAAGAGCTTATGTGTGCGGTCCAATCCGGATTTAAGCGATGATGAAGTAGGCAGATGGTAAGATCACTTCAGATGGTGAACGAGTAAGGGCAGGCAAAGAACAAGTGATCTTGCGATTCTTCTGGTTCTCCACATAGGCCGCATGGCTGGTTCACACCCCCAAATACGCATCCGACGTCCTGTTTGCAACCTGTCAAGAGTCGCAAGCCATAAAATGAAAGCAAATCAGGGAATGGACTGCGGGAACCATATAGTATTAGCCCATGATTTTTTTGGAAAAGAATGACTTAGCTGTCTCCAAGTAGAAGAGGAGGAGAAGAGAAGGCTTGTATTCATTAGGACCATGCCGCCAAAGGATGATGTCTTGACCAGCTCGTGAATTTGGTCATGGTTGTGCTCGGATTTGAGTGTGAAGTTGCTAGATTTTCGTGTTGCAAGTTCGTCTGAACCACCCAGAAGAGGCTGAGGCCGCATGTGCAACAGAGGAGTGACGAGGAGTGCCATATTCTCTAATGCCACAGTCACCTACAAGAGCATAAAGTGGACCCAGCATGGTCCAATTCTCAAACCAGAAAGAAGTACGGATGCCATTACCAATGTTGAAACAGAGAAACAGGATTGCGAGCGATCGGGATTCAAGAATTTTTCGCCAAATCCATGAACCCGAGGCTGTTGAATTTGTATCCCAAAAGGTTGAGTCCCGAATGAGGTAACGATGGATCCATGCAGCCCATAGTGATTTTGTATCCGTTAATAATTGCCAGTATTCTTTAGGTTTACACACATCCACCCAAGCTAGCTTCACTGAGTTATGATTTATAGGCGATCCCGCAAAAGAGAGTAGACGAGAAGCCCAAGCAGACATACGCAAGCGTAACCTGTCAAGTAGAGGAGCATAATCAGCTCTAGAGAAATTTTTTGTCGTGAGGGGCAAACCCAAGTATCGAATGGGTAAGAAATCATGCTTGAGCTCCAGCTGGTTTACGATCTGGACCATGGCTAATGGAGGATGGGCAGTGAGAAAGATCGAAGATTTTTGGAGGTTAATCCTTAGTCTTGATGCTTTCCTGAACGTGTCCATGACATCCATTATACCAAGTAACAAATCAGGTGTACCATCTGAAAAAAATTAAGATATCATCAACAAAGCAGAGCTGCGTCACCCCAAGTGCTGCACATCGAGGGTGGTATCCAAAATGTCCACAAGCTGCAGCTGCATTCAAAAATCTAGACAAGACATTAGTGACGATTACATAGAGGTAAGGAGAAAGTGCACAACCCTGTCGAAGTCCTCTTAGGATGGAAAAATACCCGGCCGGTTCGACATTTACCGAGATTGAGAAAGTTACAGTAGAGATACACAAGTAGATCCATCTTATGAAGATTGGCGGTAACTGCATGACCTGTAAAACATACATAATGAAATTCCAGTTAACGGTGTCAAAAGCCTTGGATATATCATGATTTAAAGTAAAATGCGGGGATAAAGAGGTCTTGTGATAATGTTTGACGATCTCTGTAGCCAGCATGACGTTCTCTAGGAGTAACCGCTTCTTGACAAAAGCGCTTTGATTGGGCTCAATGGCATCATGTAGAATGGTCTTCAGACTGTTGGCAATTAGCTTGGAAATGATCTTGTAAATAGCGTTGCAACAGGAGATGGGGCTATAATCAGTGATCATCTTCGGGGCTTCACTTTTCGGGATCAGAGAAATCAGGGTCGCATTGATACCATGAGGTAGAAAACCAAATATGAAGAATGATTGAATAGCCGTAGTGAGATCAGCACCGACAACGGACCAGGCTGCCTTGAAAATTCCGAAGTGTAACCATCGGGACCTGGAGCCTTGTTTTGGGGCATAGAGAAGAGGACGTCCTCAATCTCAGAAGGGAGAACGGGCCGGCTTAGAAAATCCGCAGCCTCTGAAGGGCACTAATAAGTGATCAATGAGCTCAAAAGGGATGAGGGTAATAGAACGAGCACATGTTGGTCCCGAAGGAACGCTTGAAAGTGAGCTGCCGCCACTTGTTTGATCGTTGGCAAGTCGGTGATGAATTCACCGGAAACTAGGCGAAGCCGTTTAATGGAATTATTTGAAGCTCGAGATGAAGATGTGCGGTGGAAAAACCCGGTGTTTTGGTCTCCTTCTCGAAGCCAGGTGATTATAGAATGTTGCTTAAAGAATGACTCATCGGCTTGTGCTAAGTGGTGCCATGTCTTTAAAGCTTCGGCAGCAGCTTGAAATGTCGAGACGGAGGGAGATTGAAGTGCTTCTACTTTTCTTTGACAAAAAGCTTGGTATGCATTCTTGGTACGGTTAGGCAGGTCCCCATAGGCCGTGTGGTTGAGTGAACGTAGGTCAGCCTTTAAGCCCTTGAGCTTATTGTAAAGGAAACGAAGTGCCATGCGTGATCGGTAAATCACTAGGGAGTCCGACCACTGAGTCCTGACTACCTGCAAAAAATATGGGTGAGTTGTTAGGTACATCTCAAATTTAAAAAGTTTTCAAATTGGAGAAGTAGGGATAGTTAAGTGGATGACGCCGCGAGCATGGTCGGAGATGCTGTTTAGGATTGAGGAATGTATGTTTCCACATATCATTGACCAATGTACGGTCGAGCTTTTTTCTGATTGGGTCAGCTTCCCGGTTATTCGACCAGGTGAACCGAGGACCTGTATACGCCAAGTCAAGTAAATGACACCGCAAGAAAAACTCCTGAAACTGTATCATGCCCAGCTGACGAGAAGAACGCGTATATTAGATTGATCGGTTAGAGCTAAGATCTCATTGAAATCACCAAGAACCAGCCACGGGTAGGACATTGAGCCATATAGGCGCCTACTTGCTATAAGATCTATCCAAAAGTGCCGTTCGTTCAACCTGAAAGTTGGAGGCATAAACAGATGAGATCAAAACAATGATACCCGATTCTAAAGTAACTAGAACAGTCATCAGTTGTGCAGTAGTAATTATTGGCGTGACTTCAACACCAACCTTCCAGCAAACCCATATTCTTCCTAGACGGTGAGTTGATAATTTGCGATTGCACTCAACTTAGGAGGACAGTCTGCAAGATACGAGGAAAGTTATCAGCCGGAACTCGGGTTTCAAGAAGACAACCAAACTGAGGACTAATAGGTAAGACCCATTGATGGACAATATTATGTTTTCGGGATCAATTAAAACCCCGAGTGTTCTAAGCAAACAATGACATATCATTAATGCCTCCTAGAGGAGGCTTGAGGTTTGTATTTTGGACTGATTGGCTTGATACATGAGTGGGTGGTATTAGTAGAAAGCTGATCAGATTTGGCCTTGGTACGGGTACTATAACGAGAAGAATTATGAACATCATATGATTGGATGGCTTCTGAATCTGTTAATTGTCCTTCCTCTTTCTCCTCTGGATCTTCTTTATCCGCTAGGACACAAAATCCTGAAGGGGAGACGATATTGTTTGAATATGGTATTAATGAAGCTTTTGGAAGAGAGAGATGCGGGCGATTGGAACGGATCACTTTGGACCATTCCTCAATAGGGGCATGTTGTGTCGGTGGAAGTGTTGTGATGTGAGCTGTTACATTAGTGTGGGAAGTGCTTTCCACTATCTCGAGGGTTGGATCATTCAAGGGCACATAATTATCTAGCAGCGTGGTAGTGAGGTTATCGACGCTTGGATGTTCAGCAACTCCTTGAGTGCGAATAGGAGTACCTGTAGGTGAAAGAATAGTTTCATTAGCACGAGCCTCAATGTTGGCAGCAACATTAAAAATGGTATTAATAGTTTGTTAAAGAGTAGAAGGAATGGGCAAGGTCGAAGAAGCTAGGAGATTGGTCTCTGTTTGTGCAGACTGGACGTTTTTGTCCTCACGGGCATTGGCAAATGGAGTGACCGGTTGATCAGTTGTTAGTTTGGAAGAGGATCCCATTGCCTTCCGCTGTGTGATCTCCGGGATTGAAACGTCAATGGACGGAGCAACATTCTTCTTGCAATCGGCTGTCTTATGGCCCCATGTAGAGCACTTTGTACATCTCGATGGTAACCACGGGGATGTGATTTTGATTGGGCGTGGCTCACTTTCGAGCTGGATAGTATCAATGAGAGGATTTTCCAGGTTGAGCACAATTAAGACTCTTACCACGTCAAGTCGTAAACACTTTTTGGTCTTTGGATGAAGCTGTTTGGCGTCACCAATGATGTCACCGAGGAACTTCAAACCTGCACGAGAAAAAAAGAATCAAGGACATCATGGAAATCAACCCATATGGACATAAAAGAAAGAGATGGTTTAGTTAGTGATTGCGTAGGTGTCCATTCTTGGACGACGAGGACTATGTCCGCAATGTGCCAATATTTGCGCCGGCAAATGCGAGATCGCATCTCTGACAATTCAATACGGAAAAGAACAGTATCGTCTAAGAGAAATTGGACATCTATTCGAGAGGGATGTCCTTCTTTTTTCCATATGCGAATCACTGTGGCATGAACCTTGCCTATGTGGGGTGCGTCATCGATGAAATATCCAACCAAGTAATCTGTCCATAAGGGTTTGTCTATCAAGAGAGTCGTCGAAATAGCTGTTGTTGTCGTTCCTCCGTTGAGAACCACTGTAGGCTTAACCAGAAGCTGATACTTTTCAAAGTTGGTAACGACCTAGTTCCAAGTCGATTTGGTAGGTTGAGTATGCGATTTTTGAAGAGACGAAGACGTAACAGGGGAATGGTTTGTACTTCTCAATATAGTACTAATGATATATCTATGGATAACGTATCTAAACATGGTGAAAGTGATAACCAATGTGATTCTCATCATTCTTCTGGTGATGAATCATATGAGCTATCTCCTGATGATGATGATTATGTATCTGATAGTTCTGATGAAGAATATGATGATTATGACGATGATGATGATATGGTGGAATTTGTAGGTTTGAATTTTTTTTTGTTCATGCAATGTGTCTAGAATTTATTATTATTAGTCAAAAATATAAAAATCATTGTTAATGTTAATTCAAATTTGTTTTCTAGATTATGTTGTTAGGTCTGTACGGTTATTATATTATGCTATTCTAGATAAAGATGATGGTGATGAGGTTAATGAATATCAGATACTCACATTTGATTTAACCGATAAAAGGTATAGTTACATTATTTTTGTTATATATATATATATATATATAACAATATATCTAAGTTTTTATATATAATTATCATAACTAATACGAAGTATTTATTGTTTAAATTTATACAGTGGTGTTACTATAAATGACGAGTTATATAGATTGATTGCTGCTAAGTTCAAGTCGTGTTATGATGTTTTTGATGATGTTGATTTTTTGTGTATTGTTTGATGGGGTGTTATTGATGTTTTCGGAGGTAAAATCGTTATTATTTTTAATATTTTTTAAATAATATTTACTAATAATTATAATTACTTTGTTAATTATTATCGTGTAAAAATTTATAAATTTTTGCATTGGTTTGACACGTTGAATTCAAATCATTATAAATTCTCTTGGGTTTATGTGGATGATTTTAAAACAAAGTATGATTTATTTTATATATACTTTATTTTTTTAATTTATACTAATTTATTTATATATTTATATTTATTTCATGTAGGTCTGTCTATGACATTGCGGTCATTCAAATGCCTTTGATTAAATTTATATTGTTATTTTTACTATTATTATCATAAATATTTTTGAATTTATTTAAGTTAATGAATAAGACATTTATTATTATCATTCCATTTCATATAATATTCAATTATATTCAATTATTAGTTAAAATTTTATTTATATGTATACGTATTCATAATGAATCAACTATCATTTGGGTTAATTACATACAATGGAATTTAAATAAATGTAATACTAATTATTTCATATCTCAACTTGATCGTAACAAAAAATTAAATAAAATACATTCTGTTTCAAATGTTAATTAAATTGTTATACAAAATATCACGATATTATATATATATATATATATATATATATATATATATCAAAATTTATATGTTAAAATTATTATTATTTCAACTTTATATTGTCATAAAATATGTTAATTATATATTTATGTAAATTTACCAAATTGACCACAATGTCATATTATAAAACTATTAAATATATTTAATAAAACATATTTTGTTTGATATGTTAATTATTTTGTTAGTAACATTATCACGTTTTTGTTATTTTGACTTTATCTTACCAATTATATGTATTATATTATTTTATTTTTTATCCGTATAAGAAAATATTGACTTGATTATTATGAATAGATATATATTAAAATCTGTTGTGGTATTCGTGTGGTATTTTATACGAATTATAAATTATAAATTTGAATTGTATATCATAGTTTATTTTTATGTTATGGTGGCAATGAAAAAACATGATCGTCTTTATTATACGACGTGACTCTATTAATTCTTAATATGCCTTCGTGGCGTATGGTGGGTAAGATAATCCATGTCTGTTATGACTACCGTGTGATAATTATATTACCACCGTTTTTTTGGTTGATATCAATGTTTGTGTTAATTATGAATTAATATTATAAATTATTATTTAATATTGTTGTAATAATAATTAATATAGGATAATCGAATTCAAGCTATCATAGATAGTAATATTATGAGTGGATTTGATTTCTCAATATTGAAGGGTCGTTGGATTATATTGGTTGATTTTTATCTAAGAGTTGTATCTGCTGAATTTTTACTGGTTAAACACGATTATGAGATTGTTTGGGCTTCATCAACTGTTTGTATGGATACCATTCCCTGAAGTGATGTATTTTAGCATCGTACATGTGATACTATTATCCAACTGTTATTGTAGATTTGATCAGAAGAGTTGTTAATTACACGTTGGATGTTGGTTTCGAATAGAAGATTTATTCCTAATAGCTCTTTTGATTTCAAGATGAAATGAAAGAGTTATGCGATTTTCTTTATTATTAATTCTTCATTATTTTTATCATAAGTTTTTTAATGTGTTTATTTCATATATTTCAAACGTTGGTACACTCCTATCATTTCCTTTACAAGGTTCTCATGGAGATGATTATGTATCACCAATTGATGATTGGATAAATCAAACTATTATTTGTATTATTCGATTTGCTCATATTCATTCATGTAAATGTGACATTTTTAATATATTACTCGAATTGATTAATATATGTATACGAATATTTATGTTTTGTGTCTTATTGTAGATGGTTGTATTGCTATGACATATACAAAATTTTCTAAGTGTTGTTGAATCCATTGATAGTCGAAGCTAATATTTTAGGGGCACCCTTGGCTTTAGAATAATAACTTAGATTGTTATAAATATTTCTTTCAATATTCTCATTATATAATAATTTAATAATATCTTTTTAATAATAAGAAATATATAGTTATCTTGATATATTTTGTATTTCTATTTTGTTATGTTCCTAACCATAAAAAATGAATATTATCAATCACTCAATATAAACATATATAAATAGTATTATTGATATCTCATAAATAAATATGTAAGTCTCGAATGTCTCTCATATCCAAAATATGATTAATACTATTAAAGGTATATGTGCTCCAATTTTTGTTAATGATCTTTCTCCTTCGATGGAAATGTGCAAGATCGAGGTCTCTGTTGTTAGGGTTTGGAAAAAAATCATAAAAATGTCTGTTCACTTGTAATCGTTTTGGCAGATAAAGAGGTATGTTGTGTTTAATTGATGTATACATATGATACTAAAATAGTTTGTGTCTTAAACCATTTTTTATAACTTTATACAAATTATTGAAGAGTACTCGTATTCATGTAAATATGAAAGATGATTTGGTTACTGAGTTTGAAAAGAAGTTGGAACAGGGTAAAAGTGTTATTGTTAACACGTTTAAGGTTGGTCGGTATATCGGTAATTATCGAACAAATCTGAACCCATACAAGATCATGTTTTATTGGAAAACTACGGTTGTGCCGTGTTTATCTTTTTTTTCGTCTGTTCTGAGTCTCTATTATGCTTCTTTCTCAGATATCATATCTGGTAAGATGGATAAGCATATCATGTTTGGTATGGTTTCGATCAATATTTTAAATAAATATTTTTTAATGTCACATGTTTTAATTACTTTTTTGACATATGTAATCGGCTACATAACGAGTGTTGGTTCTATTAATAAGTATAATAATTCTAGGAAAACTTCTACTAAAATTGATATTGGGTTACGTGATTCGATGTTAGTATTTTAATAATTATTATATAATAAATGATTTTATATAATTTGATTTTTAATTAATTTTATTTTTTTTATTATGAGTAATATGAGATTGATGTGTACTCTCTAAGAAGATTATGCTAATTTAGTATTGAATTATACCAATCTACATAAAGATGAATTTATAATTTGTCTTATACGATTGGCTTGTGTCAAAGAATAAACATATGGGCTTTTGATTCCTTCTTTGGGCTGGAGCAGGGCGAGCAATTGGGAGCTTCTGGGGATTTGGGCCAGGTGGGCCGCGAGTCATGTCCAAGACGAGCAGGGAAAGACCCTCTTGTAGAGGAGGATAGGTTTTTTGATGGGGTGTGGGCCATGGCAGGTTCTGGGCTGGGCCTAGATTCAAAAATTGGGGAATTTTCGGAATTTTATTTGGGCCCTACACACGTGTCCCAAGTTCTCGGACACTCACATAGTATAAATGATAACTATATTCTTTTAAAAGAGCAAGACATAACACCGATTTGTTGAAGTTTGACTTTGATAAGGATAACTAGGAAAATCCCAATTTATTGAAGATGAGTTCCGATATGGCTGCTGGGACCAGAGAGGAATTTTTTTTGTCAAAGATGTTTCTAACCATGGCGAGTAAAAAGAAAATAGCCAAGAGGGCTGCCTTTTTCAACAAGGCATTACAAGTTAAAAAGATTGGTCATTCCACTTTTCGCGGCTCCAGATTTAGGAAACAGACATCTCGCCTCCCTGGAACTCTAGAAATGTTAAAAGAGATGTTCCCATCACGCTTAGAGATGGTTCCTTCGAGTGTGAAGGAATTTGAGACTATTGTAAGCCAGGTGGTTGAGGAACACCACCAGGCGACATGTTAAATGATATTGAGTTGGAACTGTCAAGGGGCGGGTAGCTTCTTGACAGTTCGACGGTTATGGGATTTTCGGCGTACGATTTTTCCAGGACTTCTTTTCTTAATGGAGACAAATCAGAATCGAGAGTTTCTTCAGGATCTTCAAGCGCACTTGGGTTATGATTTTTTATTTACTGTTGACCCTTCTGGTCTTAGCGGGGGATTAGCCCTTTTCGCTTTGCAAGAGTTTAATGTTCAAGTCCTTTTTCATATATCTCTTTCGTTTATGGTCATCCTGTTCATAATAAACGCGATATTGTTTGGGAACGTCTAAAACGAATTAGCTTAACCCAAACTGGAGCTTGGGCTATGATTGGTGATTTTAATGAAATTTTAGATCATCATGAAAAACAAGGAGGTCGTCTGCGACCTGCGAATTCTTTTCTGGACTTTAGGTTAATGAGACAATGTTGTGGAATGATGGATTTCCCATTTACAGGGAATAGTCTTTCTTGGATAGGCCGCTGGGGGAAGAATATTATTAGATGCCGTCTCGATAGAGTCATGGGTAATGAAGATTGGTTTGACCTGTTTACATGGTCGCATATGGAATATTTACGCTTTCTAGGTTCGGATCACCGACCGATCTTATTCCACTTTGCACAAAGGCAAATTCGAGGATCTCATCAGTTTTGGTTTGACAAAAGATGGTTTCTAAAACCAAATTTTGAACAAATCGTTACACAAGGATGGCAAGGATCGGACCCATCTTTTGAGATGTTTTTGGGTGATCGGGTTAAATCTTGTCGTCGAAAAATTTCAAAATGGCGGAAAACGACTAATGCTAATTCTGGTGTTCAGTTAGAACAATTAAAGGAGCGTTTGGATAACGCAATTTCTCGTGATGATTCCCCCATTGAGGAAATTACCCAGTTTTATGATCAACTGCGGGCAACAATCACTGAAGAGGAATTTTATTGGAAACAAAAGAGTCGAGTGACATGGTTAAAAGAAGGTGATAAAAATACCAAATTTTTTCACGCAACTACCAAACACATAAGAGGTCGTAACCGAATCCCGGGGATAGCTTCGGGGACCGGGGAATGGATTAAAAAAGAGGAAGAAATTACGCTAGAGGCGGTATGATACTTTCAGTCTATCTTTCAGGCAACAAATGTTGGAAATCTATAACTAGCTCTTGAGTTGGTTGAAAGGTTAGTGACAGAGGATATGATTGAAGCTTTACTAGGACTGGTCTCAGATTTGGAAGTACGAGAAGCTGTTTTCTCTATGGATCCAGAAAAATCCCCGGGACTGGATGGAATGACTGGTCTCTTTTATCAACTGTTCTTGCATATCGTTGGTCCTCATGTGACCGCAATGGTACGTGATTTCATGTTGACGGGCGTCCTTGATCCAAGGTTGAACGAAACACATATTTGTCTGATTCCAAAAACCGAGCGACCCCAAAGCATGACAGAATTTCGCCCGATAACTTTATGTAACGTATGTTATAAAATCATATCGAAAGTATTATGTTAGCGGCTTAAAAAATTACTCTCGGGGTTGGTTTTTGAAACATAGTCGGCTTTTATGGCTGGACGCCTCATCACCGATAATATCCTTCTTGCGCAAGAGGCGTTCCATGCTTTAAGATCAAAATCAGGCTGCATGAAAGGTTTTATGGCCATAAAATTGGATATGAGTAAGGCGTATGATCGTTTCGAATGGATTTTCTCCGCGCAACCTTATTGAGGATGGGTTTTGCCGTACGATGGGTAAACTAGGTTATGGCATGTATCGAGACTGTCTCGTATCGTGTTATAATTAATGGTAGCCCCAAAGGACTGGTAATACCGTCCGGGGACTTCGATAGGGGGATCCTTTGTCTCCCTATCTCCCTTAATCAAGCTGATTATGTTGCGAAAATTCTAAGTTTCTTTGGACAAGTTTTAGGTCAACATATTAATTTTGAAAAATCAACGATTATTTTTGGTAAGAGCTTTCTGTCCCAGGATTGCTTTTTACTACAACACTAACTTGGTATATACCATTACGGGGGTGCAGGGAATTATTTGGGAATCCCGAAACAACTCCAGGGCTCCAAAGCCCAGGTTTTTGCTTACGTTCGGGACCGCCTTAATACTCGAATCAATGTTTGGTCTGCGAAAATTCTTTCTAAAAGAGGCAAGGAGATCACGATAAAATATGTTGCACAGGCCTTGCCCACATATGTGATATCATGTTTCAGTCTACCGAAACACTTATTAAAAAAACTGGCTGGTGCAGTGGCTAACTTCTGGTGGAGCTCCAGTGGTAGTTCCAGGGGACTCCATTGGATTGCTTGGGACCGTATGTACCTACCCAAAAGATGGGGTGGTATAGGTTTTAAAGATTTAGAGAAATTTAATCAGGCTCTCTTTGCAAAACAGTTATGGAGACTGCATCAGTTTCCTAACTCTTTATTGGCCAAAACATTACGAGGACGATATTTTACAAAACCTACTCAACCTTTTTATGGATGGCGAAGTATTTGGAATACAATCCACCGGTTTTATAGCGGTATTCGTCGAGTTGTAGGGACGGAAAAACATATTAAGGTATGGTCGGATAACTAGATTCCGAGACCTAGAGCACGTCCTCCTAAAGCAAGGATAACTAATATCAACACTGAGATGCATGTTGATGAATTATTTCATCCCGATTCTTATGGGTGGAATAAACATTTGGTGGAACATTTAATTGATCTAGTGATGTGGCCTCTGTCTTAAGTATTCGCCCATCGCGAATGGTGGTGGATGACTTCTACTGGTATTACACCAAATCTGGGCAATATACAGTTAAGTTCGACTATAAGTTTCTGGTAGCTAATGATGCATCTTCCTTAGTTCTCCTTCAGGAACCATCGGTTAATTTATTGAAGGAGAAAATATGGAATATAAGTGCCCCGGCAAAGATGAGGTTATTTTTATGGCAAGTATTGTCGGGTGCTGTTTCAATCAATGAGAGATTGGCATCGCGGAAATTGCAGGTAGATTTAACGTGTTCCCAGTGTGGTCTCCATGATGAATCAATTAATCATGTCTTATTTACATGGCACCCCGCGCGAAAATGTTGGGCTCTCGCTAATATATCTTTTGAATATGGGAGTTCACCCTCATTTCATCTTCTTGAAAATCTGAGTTATCTTCTGATGCGGGGATCATGACCCACATCTCAGGAAGAGCCGACAAATTTGTTTGTCTGGCTGATATGGTTTATCTGGAAAGTCTGCAACGCGGTAGTATACCGGGGGAATCTTCAACCTCCACCTGATATAGTACAGCATGCTCAAATAGAATTTCGGGAATGCGTCTTATCCTATGCACAACAACACGAAGTGGTTCAGAACCAGCGGATGCACCGACACATATCAAATCCCTTAAGCACGCAGTCTTGGTGTCATAACCCAGTGGTTTGTTATATTGATGGTTCTTGGAAGCAATGGAGTCGTACTTGTGGAATAGGTTGGGTTCTTCAACTTCAGGATGGCACCGTAGATATTTTGGGTATTACAGGCATCGAACAATACCAGTCCCCTACCCACACTGAGTTATATGGTCTACTTTGGGCGATGAAGACGCTCACCCGAAAGGAAAGATTTTGTGGTCTTTTTCTGACTGATTCCGTCAAATTGACACAAATGGTGAAAGCATCAGTGGAATGGCCTGCTGTTACAGCGGAGCTACAGGAGTTTGCTACGCTTAGAACGCATTATGAGGTCTTTAATTTGATCCATCAACCATGATCATCTAATCTTGGAGCTGATCTACTCGCTAGGCGGTCAAGAGATCGCAATGTTATTTTTTCCTTTGTCGGTACTTCTTTACCTTATTGGTGTGTTGATTCACTTGATGTATTCACATAACTGAGAAGTCGTTCTTTCATGAAAAAAACATCTATATTGTTATTGTGATGTGAAATGTTAATATTATTTTCAAAGTTTAATAGTTGTTTTTTTTTGTAAATTTTGAATCTTCATAATACTTCTTCGCTAAATAGTACATGTCATTATTCTAATACAACTCTCAGAACACCTACATCTAACATCAAAAGATTTAATGGTGGTGTTATTGATATGTAGATGATTTATCTGCTACGAAGAAATTAAGATTAAGTCGATTAGATTTTCATTTTTTGAATATCTTTTAAACATGTATGGTTTATCATAAATTTTTTTGTCTTAATTTTGGATATTTTATTTTATGATAAATTTTATTTTAATTTTAAATTGTATTACGTTATATCTCATTGAATGTATGTATGTTACAATTGGTTATATCATTGGTGGAATCTGTACATACATATGTATTTATTGTTAAATAACAATAACCAATTTAGAAAATTAAAAATGCAAATTTTCATTAACTCATATGCATCTACGTAATTTTATAAATTTATAATGTATATCTTAATTATATATCAAAAATATAAATTGTTTTAAAAATACATAGTCAACATGATATTGACATCACTACTTAATTATTATAACAATATTTCATGTAATGTATATATATGTATACAATACGTATTTTTGACATTATATGAATAATTATTGTTCTTTAATAGGTTTGCTGAACATATAAAACTTTATTAAAATGTAAATTTTTCTTCTTCTTTAACTTATATATTTTATTAGTTTATGGAATACTTTACGCTATCAATATATCGTAATATTGAAATATATGTTTTTGTGATCACGACTATTGTAGATTTTAATAATATCAACATAAATTTTCCTTTTATTCGTAATAAAAGTTTTATTATTTATATATTATATATGTTTGTTATGTTCTATATGTAAATTTTGATTTTATAATAAATATATGCCAACTAATTGTTATTATTCGTACTTAATCCTATATAAAATTGCTTCGTGTGTATCTGTGAATGGTATATAGAACAATAAAAAGTTGTTATGATTTTTTAATTTGCATATTGTTATAGGTTTTTAGAATATTTTATTTTCTTTATATATGATTATACTGGAAATATATAATTTCTTTATATTATAAATTCGATATTTGATAACGTTTAAGTAAGATTTTTTATATTCGTAATATAAATTTGTTTGATTTATTATTATACATAATTATTATATTTTGTGTTTGTGTGTGAATTCTATATGGAAAATATGCTTTTATAATACTATTTGAAAAATAAAAAATGTATTCCTTATTATTTCTAATTATATATATATATATATATATATCGTTTTATCATCGACCTTTATATTAACTCTAATTCCAAGTTTTATAAAGCTTATTCATCACTGACTGGAACTGTGTTGGGTGTGAGGCCTAGGGAATTTAAGAAATCCTCTGTTCGAAAATATTCTTTTATTATATCATAATATAATAGTTCACTTTTATATATTAAGTCATCATCACTAATATATTTTTATTATAACTTATATATCTAATAAATGTTATCAAAGTTCTTCGGTTTCAAACATTTTTTATGCACCTCCTACTAAAATAAATCCTAGTTATGATCAACATATTTGTTCATCTTCTATACCTACTACACCCCAAAAGGTAGCTAGGATTAATCGGATAAAAATTAAAGAAAAATGAGCTCGATATAGAAACGATGGTGAATGTTAGTTTTATATTTTATGTATGAAATTATTTTACTATCTTCATATTATTTTAAAACTTGAACGACTTCCTTTATATTATTACAAAGTTATTAACGAGACCATAAACTATAAAGGAGTTTAGTTGTTTCGTTAGTACTGATTCTAAACGAGATTATGATAATGAATCATATACACATGTTGACATAACTCCTCATGAAAATTATATTGGAAATAATAGTCTTTAAACTTTTGTTACTAATACTCCAATTGTTAACAATAGTAATTATACTAATAATTGGTATAATTATTTTATGTATGAAATTATTTTACTATCTTCATATTATTTTAAATCTTGAACGACTTCCTTTATATTATTACAAAGTTATTGACAAGACCAGAAACTATAAAGGAGTTTAATTGTTTCGTTAGTACTGATTCTAAACGAGATTATGATAATGAATCATATACACATGTTGACGTAACTCCTCATGAAAATTATATTGGAAATAATAGTCTTTAAACTTTTGTTACTAATACTCCAATTGTTAACAATAGTAATTATACTAATAATTGGTATGTTTCTCGATGTTTATTATTCTAAATATAATATAAATTTCATGCATGCTACTTTATATAGGTTAGATTAATGATGGTGATCCTAATTATATATATCTTGACTGTGATTCTTATATGTGGTACAATGAAAGGATCGATAAAAGATATCTCAAAAGTAGTCCTGTTTTTGGGTTGTCTTGCGATAGAGGCAAGGTTACGCTACCACACTTAAAAACTCTACCGAAAACGTTATTGTCTCTTCTATATAATTTAGATGATAGAAGTAATCACTTCCTCAAATTTATTGGTGCGTATAATATGATGTTTTTGTTCACATCATTAGGTGGTAAAATCGATCATTTTATAAATATTAGCAGAGGTCCATATTTGTTCATATGCATGGAGAAAATTATCATTTTAAAGGTGATCTACTTCCTGGTCTATATGAGGGTCCAACTTTTTTGCAACTCTATATACATGATACTATAAATGAATTAACTAATAGGATAACTGCTTATAGGTAAATTAAATGTTATACTATGTTACCTTATTATTTTTATATATCATAATTGATTTTTTTGTTTCTTAATTAATTTCTTTTTTTTTTTTTTGAACAATGTAGTAGGTGCATTCCATCAGAAAACAATCGTGTATACATCGTCTCTCTTTTGAAAAATATGTTGGATAGGCATAATCCACATGTTAAAACTTTTCGATATGCCCAAGAACGGTTAAATTTGAGTGTTGCTCCATCAAATTTTTGTTTACGATTTCCTAATGGTAGGATGACTGACAGAAGAACCTATAATCTACATACCAAAAATGATGTTGATGGTTTGATACCAGGTATTTTGAAGCGATAGTTGATAAACATGATATAATTATAGAGAGTAAGAGTGGTAAATTGCAAAGGATTAGTGAATTACATCCAGCGTATCTACCGTTACAATATCCATTGTTATTTCCACATGGAGAAGATGGATTCCATTGGGGGTATTGATATAGGTTTTGTTGACAAAAATTACATTGCGCGAGTTTTTTGCTTTTTGTATTCAGAACCGTCATCATGAGTCACCGACATTGGTCATGTCTAGTTGATTATATCAAAAATTTTAGTGGATGCATTTAATATGATCAAATCAAATAGGTTACGCTAAATATGGCATAATCAAAAGAAGTTGCGGTCTGATACTTTTGCTAAAATATCAACATATGCGGAACATGGTGATTGTGATCTATCTGAGCAAGGTAACCGTGTCTATATACCTTCTAATTTTGTTGGTAGTAAAAGGCATATGATGTAGCATTATTAGATGCTATGGCAACCTGCAAATAATTTTAGTTTTTGGGATCTGTTTATCATGATAACATGTAATCCTAAGTGGTTGGAGATTAGACGATATCTTGAAAACATAAATTACAGATAGAGGACCAGATATCTATTGTAGACTATCCAAGATAAAACTCGATAATCTCATATATGAGCTAACCAAAAATAGCGTTTTTGGTGTTGTCAACAGTGGTTAGTAATTCCATTTTCTGTTAACCTTATTTAGTTATGTTCAAATTTTTTTTATTATACTTATTTATTTGTTTTTAATGGTTATTGCAATGTTGTATACCATATAGTTTCAAAAACGTGGATTGCCTCATTTTTATGAGATTATTGTTTTTTTTAATGATTATTGCAGTGTCCATATGGTGTTATTCATCCAGATTCTAAAATTCCGAATGGTGATGCTATCGATAAGATAATTTCTGCTAAAATACCTGATAAAATAATAGAACCTTATTTATATGAGATTATTAGTGATTCGATGATGCATGGCCCATGCAGTGAAACTAATAAATCAAACGTTTGTATGAGTGATGGTCGTTGCATGAAGTTTTTTCCGAAATCGTTCAGTAATGTTACAACTATCGATGACGGTGGATGTCCTATATATAGATGACGTAATGATGGTGTTGTTGTCACTAAAAAATATTCGATCTAGATAATAGATACTTGGTTACATATAATAAACAGCTTTCCACTGTTTTTCGTGTTCAAATAAATGTGGAATGGTGCAATCAAACGCTTTTAGTTAAATACTTTTTTTAAGTATATCACCAAGGGTCCATATTATTTTAGGGCGTCTGTTGGTACTAATAATTATGATCCTAATATTTCTGTTAATGAAATTAAGAAGTATCCAGTTGCAAGTTTGTTAATTGTTTTACTATTATATTTACAATATTTAAAAGTATTTTATCATTACTCCACGTAATATTAATCTTATAATTATTACCTATTTTTATTGTAGATATATTTTAGCTTGCAAAGCGACATAGAGATTATTTGGATTTCCTACTCAATTTTGAACTACTCCGGTTGAAAATCTTACTTTTCATCTGCCTCATCAACAGTTGGTTGTTTATAACAAAGATAGTCATGTTGATGATGTCTTGAATCGTATGAGTGTTGGTTTAACTAATTTTTTTTATCTTAGATGGAGTGTAACAATATTTATCCGAAAGCACTTAATTTGACTTATGCATATTTTTCTACTAAGTTTGTCTTTGTTCTTAAGGATAGAACGCGGAAACCACGTAAGAGAGAATTTTCTATAGGAAGATTGACGTTCGTTGCATAGTCAGCTGGTGAGGAATACTATTTACGTGTCTTGTTGAACATCGTTAAAGGACCAGGAAGTTTTGAGGAAATTAGAACGGTGTCTGGTATTGCATACCCTACGTTTAAAAATGCTTGTTATGCGTTGGGTTTATTAAATGATACATATCCGCTATTAGGGAAGCAAGTTTTTGGGCGAGTGGTGAATAATTGAGGAGGTTATTTGTTATCATAATGCTCACAAAAAGTGTTCTTATGCCTACTGATGTTTGGAATTCTACTTGTGTTGTTTTGTCTGAAGATATATTGTATATACAGAGGAGAATCATCAATAATCTAGGTTTATAGTTTCTAAATCAACAATTATTTATACCTTTTCTAAATATTAATTTGTTTGACTTATGTTATATTTTTATTTTGTATTAACATCTTCAATTGTCGCAAGAACATATAACAAAATTATGCACGTGTGGATATAGAACGATCATTTCGGCTGAGTGGTAGTTCGCTTACACAATTTAAGCCTATTCCGTGTTCAGACGAGATGTTGGTTATCGGGAGTTTAAACCATCTTATAAAAAAAAAGAGAAATTATGGTCGTAATGATCTTGCAGCAAAGCATGTTGTTTGGCTTGCACAGTTGACTAATGAGCAACTTCTACATTATGATGACATATTGGTGGCCGTTAATGGAAAAGGATGTATGTTTTCGTGCATAGTTCAGGTGGATCAGGTAAAACCTTTTTGTGGAAAACACTTGAAGATATGATATGATCTAAAGGAGATATTGTGTTAAACGTAGCATCTAGCGGTATTGCAGCTCTACTTTTGGAAGGAGGTCGTACTGCACATTCTCAATTTTGAATTCCTCTTAACGTGACATGATTTACAATTTGCTATGTTACTGCTGGATCTGATCTTGCTGAGTTAATAAAAGAGGCAAAATTAATCATATGGGATCAAGCTTCTATGATGTGTAAACTATGTTTAAGACGGTTTATAGAAGTTTTTGTGATATATTAAAAAGTACTGAACCTTTTGGTGGTAAAGTGGTGGTGTTTGGTGGAGATTTCAGGCTGATATTACATGTTGTCACTGACGAAGGTAGGGTTGAAACTGTTTAGGCTTCTTTGAATTCATCGTTCTTGTGGCATTATTGCAAAGTTCTAACGTTGACTAAGAATATGAGATTATTATCTAATGGTTTTAGTGATGTTGTTGTTGCCAAGTTGAAAAAATTCTCTAATTGGATATTAGACGTGGGATATGGAAAAATAAATTATCCAAATGACTGTGATGTAGAAATCGATATCCCAGAGGATCTTTTGGTTTCCAATCATTCAGATCCCATGACATCAATAGTCTATGATGTTTATGGAACCAATTTTGGCTTGACTACCGATCCTATGTTTTATCAAGAAAAGGCTATATTGAGTTCAAGAAATTAGGATGTTGATCTAATCAATGATTACATGTTTTATCGATTGACAGGTATTGCTCGATCTTCTATATCTTATGATAATTTATAATGTATATTATAAAATAGTTTCATTTTTTAACAGATTTGAGAAGACGTATTTGAGTTCTGATAGCATAGAGATTGCTGATGAAGGAAAGAGTGATCCCATGGTGTATTCTCAAGCATTTTTAATTAGTATTAAGATTTCTGGGATGCCTAAACATTCTCTTACTTTGAAGGTAGATGTTCTTATCATGTTGGTTAGAAATATTGATTCTCGGTGTGGTTTGTGCAATAGAACAAGATTGTTGGTTATCCAATTAGCTTATCATGTTATCGAAGCTAGATTTATATCTAGTAATAAAGTTGGATAGAAGGTTTGATTCCTCGGATGTTCTATCATCACCAGAAGCACGATTTCCTTTTAGGACGAGAAGAAGATAATTTCATGTTGCAGTTGCCTTTGCAATGACTATAAACAAAAGTCAAGGATAAACTTTGGAACGCGTTGGTTTGTATCTTCCTCGACATGTTTTCAAGCATGGTCAACTATATGTTGCATTATCCAGAGTTGCGAGTATAACTGATTTGCGTATACTTATTACTGATGTCGACGGAAAACCTCAAAATAAGACTACAAATGTTGTTTACCAAGAAGTATTTCAGAACATTTAAAACTCTATTATCTTTTGATTATTTTTGTTATTATTACTTTCAGTGGCTACATTAAAATATGACGATTTGATATTTAAATTTTTATTTAATTATTTTGATTTAAATTTTACTATTTCTTATTATTATAGAATATTTTAGAAATAATTATTAATTTTAAGAATATGAAATTGTATAAGTACTACATGAATCAGTATTTAATGAACCATATTATCATACATATGTTTGACTTTTTCATATATTTTATGGTATGTTAGAAGCATAATTTATCTTATATCTAATTACAAATTAAGGTCAATGATTATCTAATTTTTGTATATCCATAAATATATTATATCTAATATCATTCATAACTATATTGTGTATATTATTAATATTAAATTGCTTTATAATGATAAATATTTATATATAAAATCTCTAATATATTATAATTATAAATAAAAGATATATATTATCAATAAAAAAGCTAACAAGGATAAGAAAGTTAGTCGACATGACGACATAATATTAGATTTCGTAGATTTTGCATTTTATAAGATAAAAAAGATATTAACAAAGAAATAATGAAATATATAGATATTAATCTAAGAAATGAACACCATAACTTGCATATGTTATTTCCGTTGTGCGAGTGTGTTTTATTTCAAAACCACTGTATGATTTTTCATTCTTGAGTTTCTTGAGTTCCTCTTCTACTTTGAAACTTGGTTTATTCTTCATTTTTTCAAAATTGATATCATCGCATTGATCCTTGTCGTCTCGAGTTGAGTTTGATGGATCTCATATTTGCACTCCATTTGATCTTTCATTATCGTCTTAAGCTTTTCTTCCGTTGGAAGACTTGCAACTTTTGATGGAATCGAGTTTAGAGCTTCGTCATAAACAAAATCCATTCTAGGTTTCAGTTTTTTTTCAAGAGATTATTTATTTATGTTTGTTTGATTCTTACAAGTGGATGCATTTATATTAGGGTTGTAATTGGTTATTTTAGGTCAAATAAGCCTATTAACTTAAAAAGCCTTTAAAAGCAAATTTTATGTTATCGATAATGATCATATTTATTTATTTTTCTATTATTTTTAAATAATTTAAATAAAAAAAATTTCTTTTATTATTGCGTTTTTTTTACCACACGCAAATAAGGTATGATTTTCAACGTCTATAAATTTTACCTTTTGCAGAATCCTCTCTCTACAAACATAAATTTAATATTAGGTTTCATATTTCTCTAATTAAAATCTCTCGCTCTGAGACGACTAAATCTATTGTTACTAGTGCTTCTTCGTACATGTCAGACATTACTCGATCTCCTAAAGTAACCTCTCCTCATATAATCACTCAGAACGTTCGTTTAAATAAAATAAATATTTACGCGTTTCTTTTCTTCTCGATTTCATATGTTGTTTTATATATATGAAACATAGATATCAACTTAAATTCGGTAGAAGTATTCATACACGTTTCTGGAAACTAATGAAAACGTATTGAAAAGCGGAACATGAGTTATGATATTGTCCGCTTTCTCTATGACAACATGAGGCTTAGATCTACACAGACTCCTCACTCGGTTTATACATTATCTATTATTTTCATCATATATGTTAAAGTTCATTATATAAAGAATTAAAATGTTCACATTATGCTTTTAAATTTCCAGTTGATGATGAAAGAAGGCGATAAGATCTATATGTTCTTTGAATAGATCGGTGGTGTTTTATATTTTCCTGATTGTTTGTTAAAATTAATTTAATCTTAACTATGTCTATTGTATTTCTTTATATTTCAGAATAATACTTTTTTCTATTTGTAATGACTATATGCGATCCGTAATAACAAATATTTTAAATCTTTTTCTAATATTTTGGATATTTATTTGTATCGTGTAAATATAAACATATATATATATATATAAATAGATACTTGTAATATTTTAATTATTAAAAGGTCAAATCACATATGTTAAATGCGTTATTTAATTGTAACATTAGATATTTTCTGTATTTTCCAAATGTTTATACCAATTTTGAATTTCAAAAAGTTAAACCATTAGTATCAATTGCATGCATATTGTTTAGTCAAATCAATATGATAGTCTATGCCTTATTTAATTAAAAAAATATAGACAAACATATTCAGTTTCTTTTGCGAAAATACGCTTCTTTCATCATTCCATTCACTTCCAAAAGTAATAAACGTTACCGATGTACTTGAAAGTTAGTAATTTGGTATGTCGAGTGTAGTATTTTGATATCAAAGACCAGTGATACCAAATCAGTTAATCGGTTATTGAAACTGGTTATCATCTCAAGACCAGTGTTCCAGAAATTTCTCATGTTAGAGACTCTAAAAGCGAAGATTTTAATATCAAAGACATGATCTTCTCAAGATTGGTCCAACCAAAACAGATGGTTTTTATTTTATTCGAATTCGAAACCTTGAAGGATCAAACTCACAACCAAATACTTCTGGTGAAACTATAGATTTTAGATTATAGACGCATTCTGGTAACAAAAAGATACTTGCTTCCATTGTTTCTTGGGTGTTGTGTGATAAATCCAGAAATAGGTTATTTACTTGTTTATAGACTGCGAATTCGATCAACAACTTAATCTTTGATTCAAAACCAACTGGTTTAGAGAGAAAAAAATTCGAAAGTTTCGATGTATTCACCCGAGAATCTTGAAACCAAATCAATTGTGTATTGAATAAACGACGCCCTAGAAACCCTTTTGGTTTCTCCATCATTAGAGACATAACGTTTCACAAACTGAGATTCTATAAAAGAGATTTTGGTCGTTTCGTGACATACATTCTTCCAACATTTGGACATAACCCTTGTCTTTAAAGCATCTTTAAAAGGTAAATAAGATATTATTAGAACGAGAAGATAATCTGATAAACTTGACAATCACACTTGTGTTCTTCTGGAATCCATCGTTGGTTTTGGGAAAAAAGGATTTAGAGAAGAATAAATTTTAATAATTTAGCTTATTGTTAAAATCTCGCATTAAATATATATCCACATATTATATCCTTAATTTTTTATTTAATATATTTATGAAAATATGTTAGATACAACGTATTCAAGGTTATCATAGTCTACTAGATTTTTACCATTACATCTAATTATATATATCATATGTATAATAATATATATTTGATTTATAAATATAATATTTACTAATTGTATGTAAATTTTACCAAATATTAATTATATATTTTTAAAATTACGATTCTTTAAACTGTAAACATCTTAGATCTATATATTTGTATATCTAATAATCTATACTATGGATTATATAATGCTCTTAATGAAGTGGATAAATACTAAAAGGATCCTTAATATTTTATTAAAAAAAAAACGAAATATATACGGTTTACTAAAATAAAAAACAACATTATTTCAAAAATCATGTTTTTCGTTTTAGATTCTTATTTCTCAGTTCAGATCAGTTCATGAATGAAAATTCTGTCATATCCCAATTTATCTTCAGCACTTTCACCGTTGATAGAATTTGCTCGGTGAGTTGTCTTTTCTCTTCTTGAATATTCCATTCAGCAATAGGATCAAACTCATTATTTCTCATTATCTTATAGAGAACAGTTAATTTGGCTTCACGTTTTGCTATTTTCATTTTGTACCCCATATACTGTTCATACTGACAATGATATTTTTTGATTGATAACATCTTGACTTTATAATGAGACTCAACATCTTTCTTAACCCTTTTTACAGCAATGTTTATTTTTGATTCTTCTGCCAATTGCTTTGAGTCATGGAAGATTTCCTCTTCGGATCTTTTTTATCCATCTTGCATGAAAATATAAAATATACAAATAAAAATTGCAATGTATATTAATGTTATTTTAAATATAAACAAAAATAATAACAATAATACAAATAACTATTATTTGAACCTTCGATTTCATTGGTCGCTCTTTCAGAAGTTTTTATTCTTTGATGTGTTTTTTATGTATTTATAATTTCCTTAATGATATGAAGATTTTAAGAGATGCAAGTGGTATTAAAAGAGTTTATGATTGTGATTTTACGGTTTTTTCACGATGCGCGAATCTGATTTAGTAGGCAGTTACTATTATTAAGTATGAATGTTTATGTCTTTTCATATTTTAAAATTTTTAAAATTTATTTATTACATTTATGGGCCTGTTCGTTTACCTGTCGCTAGTGACATCGACAGATTTTTGTTCGTTTGTCTATCGCTAGTGACATCGACAGCGACCATCGACTAAAATCAACGACATGTCGTTGTTCGTTTGTCAGTCGCTGCAACCAGCGACAGCGACCAGTGACTCAAACCAGCGACCGCAACAGCGATTTTTGGTTGCTGGTTTTTTCAGCGACTGGTCGCTCTGGTCACTACGACAGCCAAACGAATAGCGACTGGTCACATCAACACCTATTTAAAAAGTAAAATAAATTATTAAATTAAATAAAAACGTAAAAATTTAAAATAATTTCATAAAAAATATAAATAGAATTAATAGATTAAACAAAATGCATTTTTGCGGAAAAACGGGTTTCTGCTTTTTTTTGCGGAAAAACGAGACTCTGCGTTTTTTCCGAAAAAACGAGCTTCCGTGTTTTTTTGCGGAAAAACGAGCCTCCGTGTTTTTGCGGGAAAAAGCGTTTCCGGCTTTTTGCGGGAAAAAGCGTTTCCGGCTTTTTGCGGGAAAAAGCGTTTCCGGCTTTTTGCGGGAAAAAGCGTTTACGGCTTTTTGCGGGAAAAGCGTTCCGGTTTTTTGCGGAAAACACTTTTTTGCATTTTTAGGAAAAACATCTTTCTGCTTTTTGCGGGAAAATGCATTTTTGTTTTTCCGTTGGAAAACGCGTTTTTGCATTTTTTGCGAGAAAATGCGTTTCTATATTTTTTGCGAAAAATCGCGTTTCCAAGTTTTTTGCGGAAAAATGTCTTTCCGTTTTTTGCGAAAAACACGTTTTTTGTTGGAAAACGCGTTTTCGCGTTTTTTTATGTGAAAACATTTTTCTGTATTTTTTGTGAGAAAATGCGTTTCCATTTTTTTGCTAGAAAATGCGTTTCCGCATTGTTTGTTGGAAAACGCGTTTTTGCATTTTTTGTGGGAAAACGCGTTTCCACGTTTTTTTTGCGGAAAAACCCGTTTCGAGAACTAGTCGCAGCGACAGCAAACAAACAACACAGCGACACATCGCAGCGACATGCTGTCTTTCATAATATTATTGCTTATGAACGTTTGTACATTTCTCGTATTTTTATATTCGAAATGTTAGTTGTAATTATCATTAATTATGGACATGTATTACTTTTTAAACATTCTAGATTTTAATATTTCAATAATTCTAAATATTAATAATGTTAATTGTACTAAATTCAAATTGCTAAATGCATATATTTATTAATGATTATATAAAATATTTTAACTTTATTAATATTAATTATCCCATCATCTATTTTTTATCAAAACATATATAACACGTGTCTGATGGGCTCTGTATATTAATCAATTTTATATCATTATTTTAAAATTTAATCGACGTGTAATATTTTATACGAAATTTTACATTTTTATTAGTAAACAATTCTTCTTCTATCTGCATATTCAACTTGTAAATTACAACTTTATGTATTAATATTATATAGTTATATATTTAATATTATGTGTTTATAAATCTAATAAGATCAATAGATTATAAAAAATATATATTAATATTTTAAAAACCGATCTATAATTGGTTTAACATAAAAAAACAAAAAGCACAAAAACAAATAAAAAATTAACTTTTTTTAAACATATTAGTTCTTGGTTCTTCGTGGTTCAGACTCAGTTCATGAACGAAAATCCTGTCTTATGCCAATTTAATTCCGTCTCTTTCATCGTGGATAGAGACTCAATGATTTTTTTTCTCTTTTTGGGAATTCCGTTCGGCCATGAGATCGAACTCATGGTCTCCCATAATTTTAAATAGGAGATTTAGTTTGGATTTTTTCTTTTTGATTTCATCTTGTGCCACATAGCCCATTCGAACTGAGCCTGAAACTCTTTTATCAAGAGCATGCCGACTTTGTAGCGAGACTCAACATCCTTCTTCACCTTCTTGACCGCTATTTGAATTCTTGCTTCCGCTGCCAGTTGATTTGAGATTATGGGCGCTTTCAACTTCTAATCTTTGCCTATATCCATCTTGCATAAAATAGTCATAAAACGTAAATAGAAATATTAGTAAAACATAATATACATAATAAGAACAAAAAACTAGAAAAAAAATGATCATCTATGGAAGATATATTTCAAAGATCACCAATGTAACAAATATAATAACATTATAATTTCAAAATCGAAAGACTATTAGTTAAACCTTCATAAATTTTGATAATCGAAGCAAGTTTTCTTCTTTGAATGTAAGTGTTTCAAATTTTTTTTTCCTTTTTGTAATACATTTAGAGATCATACGATGTGAATGGAATATATAGATATTAGAAACGTGACACATGATGCGAGAATCTAGGTTGATAGACGGTTATTATTAATATTAATTATGCTTCAAAAAAATTTATTGTATTTTTATTTTAAATATTTGAAATTGGTTAATATTTATTATGCTTTTAAAAGTCTTATCGTATTTTTGTTTTACACTCTTACAAAAATTAAATTAATGTAAATAGTCTAATGGGTTTTATCATAACATATAATTTTGTTTATTATGCAATTTATATTTACGTACAAATTTTAATATTAATTGATATATATGTATAAAATATATACAACTACTTAATTATTATCTTTTCAATAATTGACTTTAAAAAAATATATATTATAACATTATTATTTTATATAGATATAATTAGTTTAATATAATTCATGGATTACATATTATGTTACTCATAATATATGTGATTTAAAGAATTTATTTAATAAAATACAATGAATCAAATCAAATATGGGCTTTAAGTAACATTAATATTTTTAATATATCATGTTAAGCCCAAATGAAAGAAGTAAATGATATTTATTGGATAATAAATTTGTACACAATTACATTATGACTTTATACATATGTTTGAAATTTATGTGGTGAAATTTTTATTTATTAATTTAAATACTATATACTATATCTTTAAATAACTTTTATAAATTGGTTTTAGATGGATACTTATTTTAGTAAATTCTATTTTATTTATACCCGCACAGGACACGGTAAGTAATAACATTATGTAATGGTTAAATGTTAATGTGATACTTTTGTTAATTTTGTTTGTGACTGGGCTTGGCCCACTAAATAAGTGTTGTCGTGAATTTGCATATACAAATCAACATGCAAAAGGTTTGTGAGGAGCAACAAAAGTGGTCGAACCCTAATAAGCAACAAATTGTTAGTTATATTAATTTGAGATTGAGAAACAGTACTGGCATATTGTGTTACATCTGGTTTGTGTGCGTGTAGATACTGAAAGAGGCACAACATTTAAAATGATCAGAAATCTTAAACTCATACTAATTCGATTAGTAGTTCCGTTGTAGAATATCAAGATACATTTAGATTTTTGTGTTATAAATTTAATGTAGTATTTTCACGAATGTTGGAAGTTAAATTCATAATTAGAATTTATAAAGCTTTATAAACTGTTACGAATACCAACTAGATAATGTGGATACAGAGAAAGATGAATGAATGGCCAACGTGGGCAGACCGCCAGATCAATCAGAAGCTCCATCTGGGACTTGAGCGGAGACAGTAAAGGAGAGAATCGAAATGGAGTTCTGGTATCGGAGACGATTGTTGGTGACAGTTTGTGCAATCGAGAATGCAAGTTGAATTTCTGGCGGGTGAAAAAAGTCAACTAGTTGTCACAATCGGCCAAGAAGTGATTGATACTATGAATTGTTTATGGAAGCAATGTATTTTCGTGAAGGTTCTTGGACAAGAAACTCAGGGAGATTTGGAGAGCAAAGGCAGGTATGTACCTAATGGATCTTTTGAGGCACTATTTCATGATTCATTTCGATAGTGAGGATGATTATTTGTTTTTGTTATCTGGTGGTCCATGGAAGATATTTAGGAGTTGTTTGCTTGTACAATCTTGGTTAGCAGAATTTGTTTCTTTGGTAGATGAAATTAAAACGACTCCTGTTTGGATTCGGTTAGCAAATTTGCCCGTTAATCTATACCATAATTCTATTATAATGGGTATAGCTAGGGGTTTTGGACTTCTGGTGAGAGTTGATTCAACAACTTTATAGTTCGAGAGAGCAAGATTTGTGAGTATGTGTGGTGGTGAATTTGAGAAAACCACTAAAAGAGTATGTTTTGGTAAATGGTATGAGATATTATGCGTCTTACGAAAAATTGAGTCAGATTTGTTCAGTGTGTTGTATGTTTTGGCATTATGAATCAACGTTTCCTAAGAAAAAACAAGTGGGTGGTACTTCCACGCTGGCATTGGGCGCTTCAAATTATGGGAAAGAAAATCGAATGGATGATAATGGTAACTAATAATTCAAAGATTTTGGGACTAGCCGGGGGTGTGGTTGATATTGCAGCAAAGAATAGTTTCAGAGAGTTGGAGAAAGCTACAGTAGGAGAGAAGGAAGAGGGGGAGATGAGTAAATGTGTTGTAGGCAAAGAAAATAAAGTGCATGAGAAAATGTGTTGTAGGCAAAGAAAATAAAGTGCATAAGGTAGAAGTTGTAAGAGGTATACAAAGATTTCATCAAGGGTTAAGCTTTGGATCACAAAAGAAAGGGGCTCCTGTCAATCAAAGTTAAGGGAAAGGATATGTTTTGATTGGTCATTCTTCCATTAATCAAAATAAAAACAAACAAAAGTCTAGGCAAATACCAAGACCTGCGAAGAGAACTAATTTGGTTGACACTTGGGACGCTTGCAAGAAAGCGTTTCTAACCAAGTTCTTCTCAACCTCCAGAACCGCGAGACTCCGAAACAAAATTTCAGGATTTGTGCAACGCGGGACTGAATCTTTTGGGGAAGCTTGGGAATGTTTCAAGGGATACACACTCCAATGCCCATATCATGGATTTTCGAGCGAGATTCTCCTTAGTACTCTCTATCGAGGACTTGCTCCTAAGTACCGGATGATGTTTGACACTGATAGTCAAAGGAATTTCTTTAGCCAAACCGAAGCCGATGGTTTATTACTTGTTGAGAATTTGGCTCAAAGTGATAACAACTATGGAGAAGACTACGATCGTTCAATTAGATCTGTTGGTAGTGATAAAGAATACAAGAAGGACTTGAAATCCTTGGAAGAAAAGCTTGACAAGTTCATCCTTTCTCAACAAAGAGCTGTTAACTTTATTGGTGATGTTCAAGAGGATTACCAACCTCAACAAGAAGCTACTCAAGAGGAATCAGCTTATATGGGTAATCAAGATTACAACCAAGGCTACAACAACTACCAACAAAACCCAAGTCTCTTATATCGCAACCCCAATGTTGCTAACCCACAAGATTAACACTACCCTCCGAAGCAACAACAACAAGGCTTTCAACCAAAGCCTCAAAACAACAATCAAAGAGGTTTCCAACCAAAGCCTTAATACTTCCCCAAACCACCGGGTTTCTCCAACCCTCAAGCTCCTCAATAACAAGCTCAAGGAAGTTCTTCTTCTTCCAATACACAAGATCAACTAACCAATTGTTGACGCAACTTCTCTAAGGACAAGGGAAGAACGCCATTGAGTTTGGGGTTTTCAAGAAGGACATCATCGCTAAAACTAATGATTTACATGCCAAGATTGAAAGCATGGCTTCTCACTTGAAGGCTTTGGACAATCAAGTGGCTCAAATCACTTCTACCTCCAAATGACCAATGGGTCAACTATCGGGAAAATATGAAACCAACCTAAACGAATACATCAATGCAATCACACTTAGGAGTGTCAAGGAATTGCCTCCAAGGGTTCTTATTGCGGAAAATAAGATGCAAGATGGGGGGAAGGTTATTCCATTGAGAATGATGAAGACTCATGTGAAGAGATTGTGGTATAGAAACCAACTCAAGAGAAATCGGTTGACTTAAAGGGTAAAGGAAAATATAATGGTGAAGACACTACACAAAATAACTAGTTTATGAGCCACCTCCTTATGAACCAAAGCTTCCATTTCCGGGTTGTTTCAAGAAGCAACTAATGGATAAGTATAGAGCTCAATTTGAAGAGCAAATGAAAGAGGTTCATGTCGCCATGCCTATTATTGATGCTTTCATGCTTGTTCCTCACTATAGCAAGTTCTTGAAAGATGCAATCAAGAAGAATCTTAAGACCTTGGAAGGAATGGTCATTCTTTCAAAAGAGTGTAGTGCAATCATCAAACCGGATAACTCTCCAAGGAAACTTGAAGATCCAGGGAGTTTACTCTTCCTTATGCTCTAGGGCCTTTACCTTTGATAGATGTTTATGCGATCTAGGAGCTAGTGTTAGCTTAATGCCTTACTCAATTGCTAAGTAACTTGGCTTCTTTCGTTTAAACCTTGTAGGATCTCTTTGGTGCTGGCCGATAGGTCTGTAAGAGTACCAATTGGAATGTTGTAGAATCTCCCAGTGAGACTAGGAAACACTGAATTGCCAACCGATTTTGTAGTCTTCGAGATGGAGGAGGAACCACGAGATCCACTCATCTTTGGTGGACCATTCTTGGCAACCGCTGGAGCCATCATTGATGTTAGGAATGGAAAGATTAACTTGCACTTGGGCAAGGATCATGAGAAAAAATATGACATCACAGAGATCATGAAGAAACCAATCATTGATGGCCAATTTTTCTATGTAGAGACTGTGGATGATCTTGAAAATGAGTACTTTGAGGAGCTAGCTATAGAAGACGCTTTGCAATTGGCTTTAACTATTAAGCCTAATGAACAAAGAGCTCTCAATGCCGAAGTTGAAAGGATGAGTGAAAGGCTTGACTCTCATGAGGCCTTAGAAGGAGATGTACAGTTCGAAGATGTGCTTCAATTAAGACAACTTTGCATCAACTCACTTGCCTCCGAAAGAGAAGCTAGCATTGGTAAGTCTATATCTAACGAGGATTGAAGTGAGCTCAAAGCTCCAAAGGTAGAACTTGAAACTTTACCTAAAGGTCTCCGATATGTATTTCTTGGCTCTAACTCTACTTACCCGGTAATTGTCAATGATGATTTGAGTGTTGATGAGATTGATCGTTTGGTATGTGAATTGAGGAAGTATAGGAGAGCAATAGGCTATTCTTTAGATGACATTAAGGGAATTTCACCAACCTTGTGCATGCATAGAATCCATCTAGAGAATGAGTCTATGTCTTATATTGAACATCAACGTAGATTGAACCCAAACTTGAAAGAAGTGGTTAAGAAAGAAATCTTTAAACTCCTAGATGCCAGTATTAGATACCCGATCTCAGACAACACTTGGATCTCTTCGAGTCATGTAGTTCCATAAATGGGTGGTATAACCGTGGTAAAAAATGAAAATGATGAATTAATTACCACTCGAACTATAACCGGCCATAGAATGTGCATTGATTACCGAAAACTTAACACCGCAACTAGAAAATATCATTTCTCCTACCTTTCATTGATCAAATGCTTGAATGTTTAGCCAATCATCCTTACTATTTCTTTTTGAATGGGTATTCCGGTTTCTTCCAAATACCCATTCACCCGCAAGATCAAGAGAAAACTACCTTCACATGCCCCTATGGAACCTTTGCTTATCGAAGGATGCCGTTTGGGTTATGTAACGCCCCAACAAATTTTCAACGTTGCATGATGTCTATCTTCTCTGATTTGATTGAAAATGTGGTTGAAGTTTTTGTGGATGATTCTCTGTATATGGCTCTTCGTTTGCTGTGTGTTTGTCCAATTTGTGCAGGGTTCTGAAAAGATGCGAGGAAACTCATCTAGTACTAAATTTGGAGAAGTGTCATTTTATGGTTAGAGATGGGATAGTTCTTGGGCATAGGATTTCAGAAAAAGGAATCGAGGTTGACAAAGAAAAGATTGACGTCATGACTTGCAACACCGAGCTCTGTTAAGAGAATCAGAGGCTTTTTGGGACACGATGGGTTCTACATAAGGTTCATGAAAGACTTCTCAAAATTGGCTAGACCATTGACAAGATTTTTATGCAGAGAGGTAGATTTCAACTTTGATGATGAGTGCCTTGAATCTTTCAACAAGATCAAGAAGGAGTTGATAAGTGCCCCCAATAGTTCAACCACCCGATTAGGACTTACCATTTGAGATCATGTGCGATGCAAGTGATTATGTTGTTGGAGCGGTTCTTGGCCAAAGGAAAGACAAGAAGCTTCATGTTATCTACTATGCAAGAGAGACATTAGAAGATACCCAAGTGAAGTATGCTACAACTGAGAAAGAACTAGTTGCTATTTCCTTTGCCTTTGCGAAGTTCCGGTCTTACTTAGTTGGTTCCAAGGTCATTGTCTACACTGACCATGCTGCTCTGAGACACCTATTAGCCAAGAAAGATGATAAACCGAGACTTATGAGATGGATCTTATTACTTCAGGAGTTTGATCTTGAGATCAAGGATAAGAAGGGCATAGAGAATGGAGTGGCTGACCACTTATCAAGAATATTGAGAATTGATGATGACTTACCTATCAGTGATTCATTACCTGAGGAGCAATTGATGTCGATGTCTCCACAGATTAACAAGCTGAAAAAATCTGTAGATCCAGGTTATACTCTCGGGGAAGTTTTCGTTGCCGGTTGAAATGAACCTTGGTATGCTGACATTGCCATATGGATTGGAAGGGTACCAAAAGAAGAAGTTCTTCAAGGAAATCACAAGATATTTCTGGGATGAGCCATATCTTTACACCTTGAACAAAGATGGACTTTATAGATGATGTGTTGCCGAAGAAGAAGTTGAAGGAATCCTTCTACATTGCCATAGATCAACATATGGTGGACATTTTGCCACTTTCAAGACGGTATCTAAGGTTTTACAAGCTGGATTTTGGTGACCTACTATATTCAAGGACACTCACAATTTCATCTTGAGATGTAATTCATGTCAAAGAGCGGGCAACATTGGCAAAAGGAATGAAATGCCACAAAACTCAATCATGGAAGTGGAGATCTTTGATGTATGTGGCATAGAATTTATGGGACCGTTTCCTTCTTCTTATGGGAATAGCTACATATTGGTAGCGGTTGACTATGTGTCAAAGTTGGTGGAAGACATTGAAAATCCCACCAATGATGCTAAAGTGGTGTTGAAAATGTTTAAGAGCATCATATTCCCAAGGTTTGGATTCCCAAAGGTTGTCATTAGTGATGGGGGATCACACTTTATCAATAAAGTGTTTGAAAGTATATTAAAGAAATATGGAGTTAAGCACAAGGTAGCTACACCTTATCATCCTCAAGCGTGCAGTCAAGTCAAAGTCTCGAATAGGAAAATCAAGGCCATCCTTAAAAACATGGCTGGGACAACAAGGAAGGATTGATCTATTAAGTTGGATGATGCCTTGTGGGCATATAGAACCGCATTCAAAACTCCAATAGACACAACTCCATTCAACCTTCTCTATGGTAAAGCTTGCCATCTCCCGGTTGAATTAGAGTATAAAGCTATGTGGGCAGTGAAATTATTGAATTGTGACATCAAGAGTGACAAAGAGAAAATAGAGTTTCAACTTGGTGAGTTGAATGAGATTAGGCTTGATGCCTATGAGAATGCTAAGATTTACAAAGAAAGGACTAAGGCTTTCCATGACAAGAAAATCATCACAAAAGAGTTAGAAGTTGGTGATTTGGTCTTGCTTTTCAATTTAAGGTTGAAGCTTTTTCCCAGAAAGTTGAAGTCAAGATGGTCGGGTCCTTTCACGGTCAAGGAAACCCGTCCATATGGAGCCATAGTCCTATTGGGAAAAGATGGGAAAGAATTCACTGTTAATGGTCAAAGAGTGAAAAGATACTTGGCAAACGAAGTTGTCAAAGAAAGAGATTCAATGTCTCTTTCCGAACAACCACAAGCCTAAGAAAGCGGTGAGTCAATCTTAGAGACTTTAAACAAGCGCGCTTGAGAGGAAATGCCATGTTATCCTTTTGTATATATTCTTTTTTTATTTAGATTTTACTTTTCGTTTTTGAGTTTTCTTTGATAACATGTTTGGGTATACAAACTTTTATGGGAATTTGGATGGTGACTTGACAATTTTGAGGCATTTTGTAGGTGAAAACGTTTTCTAGGTGAGGCAGTGGGCAGTCATACCGAGGTAATAAAACCGGTATGGCTCGTAATGACATCGCAACAGGCAGTTATACCAGCCTATTAAGACCGGTATGGTTCTTGAAGGCATCATAGCGGGCAGATACACCGGGGAACTCAAACCAGTACATAAAGGAAATTTTCACTACAAGAAATATGCCTTTCCTTAACGTTCGAAAAACGCTATCATAGGATACCATAACGGTTTATTAAACGCTCTGACAGCGCCCGTCATTAAAGGTCGGA
>OVBE01001024.1:0-40839 GCA_900406425.1 Iberis pinnata
AAAAATAATCACATTACATTATTATATTTATATGAGATATATATATATATATATATACAAAAATAAATAGAGAAAAAAAAGAGGAGAGAGGAGAAAGAGAAAGCAAAAAAATAAGTGCTTTGAGAAATTGGCTTTCTAGAGCCAAAAATAAATAAAATCCAGTATTTTGGCTGTGAGAAAAAATAGGAAAGCTACAGTTTGATTGGTTTCACTTTATTGCTGTAGAAATATATTTGGCTGTAGAAAGCTTCTACAGCAATAACCAATCACGCCCAATGTCAGGGCATATCTAGATAATAAGAACCTTGGTGTTGAAAAGCTTACAAAGAGTTTGAAAATTCTCTCAAACATTGGCATATATCTAATGAGTGTGTTGTGTTTCAATCTTTTATGACATTTACGGAGTAACAAGAATGTCTGTTCTTAGGTCTGTATAAATTGTGCCACTATCAACTATCAAGAAGAAGGATTTTCATATATTTATCTGTTGCCATGCGTGTGCTCTCTGTTTCCTTACCGGATGTGTTTTAGTTACAAAGGCATATATCCACTTGTGCAATTGCAAGTCTCTGTGGTCAAGAAGTTGAGATGGAGTTCAAGCTTCTCCACGATCCAATAGATTTCCCTCAAGAGAAGAGAGAGATTGCTTATATGGAAGTGATGAAACCGGTTTGGTTTGTACATAGACATGAGCAGTTTGGTTCAGTTGAGTTTCTTAGGGTAAGGCGTTTGTCACGGTTACTCATTAGCTTGATGAGCGGTAACTTCTGTGAGACTTGACGCCAGATTTCATTCACTGCTCCATTTGGGTCCCCATAGTCAAAATACCTTATTACCTGTATGCATCACTCCGGTATGAGAAATGTTACTAAACAAATCAAATATGTTAAGAGGTTAAGGGTTGAATAGGACGACATACCGATTTCATCTCTCTCTGATATTCTAGAATTTTCTTGGTTTTTATTTTCCTCAGCATCTTAACCAGAAATCCAGGCTGCAGAGCTGCATTGGCGTCAACAAAAATCGAAAACTTTTTGTAATCTATAACATCTTCAAAGGGTAACTCGATGCTATCGCTTATGATCACAGGCACACACAAACTGACAATGGAGTCAAAGAGTCTGCAGGCGGATGGGGTGTCACCCGCAGGATTTAGACAGAACTTTGAAGTATGCATTCCTTTAGTAGCAGCTCGCCTGTTCTCTCTGGATTGAGTTCCATGTTTTATTAATACATTTTCTTCTTTTTCGAGAACTTGAAAAAGCAAATCACGAACTTTTCCCCCCTGAATAAACCAAAAGAAGCAGTCAGCAGATGATCAGTTATGTCTTTTTCATGAAAGACAGAACCTTTTGCCATTTTGCACCGCCAATTCTAGCATTTACACACAACATTTCAGAGTATCCTACACCTATGAGTCAAAAGAAAAGTATGTAAACGAAGAACTCTCTGTTTCTTACAATTACAAGGGCTTTTAATGAAACCTTGCTAGGTTACCCTTCTAGTAATGAGTTCCCAAATATACATTATCTGCATCACTAGATCGAAAGAGATTCTCCATGTTTTCATAGCATGTAAATCATCCAGCAACAAAATGACAGAGCTCGCTTAGATCATAAGAAAAGCTAGAGACTCACACTTCAACATAACTACCTAAAGCCATCAAGTTTCACAATTCCAACAACAGCTATTCGTTCATCAATTCCTCTAGAACCATACGTAATCTCGACGCTATGAAACAACAACAGCTGACCAAACTCTTAAGAGACCTAAGACCTTTAGAAAGCTACTGAACTGGAAGCAATAAAACATCTTGAGCTCTACTTCTGTAGATAGTAGAGACAAGTAAAAGCAAAACAAACTTACATCTTTGCGATATCGATTTCCCATGAAGAAGAGTAATGTGTTGCGAGCCTCCACACCAATTCCTCCATTGAAGAGATTGACTCTATGAGAATAAGGTATTACCACATCTTTGACAAACGATCCTTGATCGGGTCTCAGCCGCCCAAAATCCACCACAAGAAGAACCGCGTTCTTGACTCGATCCAAGATCCGGTATAACGCATTCGGATCTCCGGCTGGTATCACGTGATCTCTCCCATTGTTCCTCTTCCACCATTGTTGACCTTCAAGCCATTCCATCAATCCATCCTGCATCTTCTCATCGCTGTAACCGGATCCAGGTTCAACAGGTCGACCCGCATTCACAATTAAGCTGAGGGAAGAGAACACCGGGACATAGAAGAGATCAGCGTCGGCAGGATCCAACACGCGGACAATCGGAGACCCGGATCGATCCACTTGAGGTCGATTCAGATCCGAGAAAAGATACCACTCGTGCATATGTTGATGACCCGGATACTTTAGCGTGGTGACGTCATCTACAGGCTTCTTGAGCCCACCGCGAACGATAGCGTGCTGCTCGATTACACCGTAAGTGAATCTCCGAGGGAGATCGTACATGTAAACTTTAACCCTAGGCTGAATCGGATGATCTCCCTCATCATCTTCTTCGCGGAAAAGCTGACGAGGGAGATCAGATGAGGAAGGGAGGGAACGACTAACGGAGGCGTTGAGAATAACATAGATAGCGAGAACGGAGACGACGGCAATGGCGGCTCGTTTTAGGAGCGATGATTTACGCGCCATCGGTACGACGGAGATTGTGAGTTCGCTTAGCTCAGACTGTGAGTTCAGACTTATGAACATAACAAATTTATTATTAAATCTAATTCTAACAATAATTATTTAGAGAATGTAATATAAACATAACAAAATTCTGTTAATTATACTTAACAATGTAATTATGAAATTACCAACGATGTGCATATTCTGTATTTCTTCGTAATAAACATAACAAGTATGTGGCTAGAGAAATGTACAAAATCATCTCTTTAGTAGAATGTGACAATGTTCTTTAGTTATGTTGTTTATATGAGATGGGACCAGATCTTGATGAAGCAAACCGTGGAAGTGGACTAGGACCTGTGCTGTTTGATCCTGACCCTCCTCCTCCTTTATGGCTCGAGCTGTAATCCAGCGGTCCAGAACGACGAGAACTACCCCTTTGTTTGTTATTGTTGTTCCTTGAGTTCCCGGTCTCGGGTTCGTTGTCGTGATCTTGACCATAGAGTGAGGATGATGAGCCTTTAAAGTAGCCTGAATCCACAGTGCTACTACCGCTCCCGCTACCACGCTGGGGAGTGGTGGAGGCGTTTTTCATGGTGGGAGAAGCGTGGATGAGTGAGACGGATGGAGAATGGTGTGGGGATGCAGTTGAGAGCGGCGTGGACGGTGTGTTGGAGTAGTATTGATTGTAGATTGACCTGAGGATTGTGTATGGAACATGTGATTCAAAAGAGCTTCTTGGAAGGTAAGGTGAAATCTCACAGAGTTGGTCTAGGAAGATAAGCTTAGCCACAAGATGAGATCTGCAGAGAAAGGAAAATAGTATGATGGTGCAGATTCTAATGCCGGAAAGAGATTAAGAAAAATCGGTTTTGTCTTTACCTGTTAGCTTCGCTCCATGAATCTAAAACAATAGAAGAAGCGAATTTTACAAAGAGTAACATTGAGGATTTGATGCTTGCTTCAGCTGTTATACGAGGTTGTAACTCTGAGTCCAGGTTTTCACTAGAGTCGTGACCATGCTGCTGCTGGTATTCGCGTTGTAACCTAACGTACTCGCTTCCTGCAATGACTGCGTTAATACACCGAGCCAAGCAATGAATGTTGTTGCTGAATCCGCCAGTTTTGATGTTGAAACCAGAAGCATTCCAGGCGTTTGAGGTCATGAATGAGGCGAAAAAGTAAGGTAACAAACTCCATGAATTGTCATTTGCACCTCCTACTTCTTCGAGGATTAATCTAACCCATTCAGAGTCATGATCTTCAGCTACACCAAATCCGTTCGCAACACCTTTGATCCTTCTGATTTCTTTCTTTTCAGGTATCTCTTCAGGTATATGCTCAACAATGCCAGAGATCATCGAGTGTATCAACGATGCATTGTCTTCAAGAACAGCTCCAGAGGCTTCAGCTAGAAGCTCATCGAAAGCTAGCGCTTGACCAGCTTCAATACAGAATCCTATCACTGTATCTAAATCCGCTATCTGCTTAATAGATGCATCTCTCTCCACTCTGTCACCAGAATGCATACTTGCAGCAGCAGTTTCGATCAATTCACGATTTGACCTCAAAGATGTTTCTATACAGTTAACTATGGCAGCTGTATGTACTTTCATCATCTTATCCAGCCGGTCTACTCCATAGCCGCCAAATATACGAACAAATGCTTGTAACTCCTTGAGATCAGTGACTGACTCTGCAAAATACCCTCCAACTGGTCTAGTGCTTTTGAAGTATCTGTGTCTTGGAGCAAAGAGGATTCCTGCGCCAGACACGTCCTTGATGATGTTGTCCATGTACCAGTTGCACACAATCTCAACTGCAGATCCAGTGCTTTGCTGTTGTTCAGCAGGTTTTTCGAACGAATGTAAAGAAGAAACAGGCCCTGAAAAGGCTTCTGTGAGTAAAATTTCCCTGATGCCTTGGGTTAGGTCCATGCTAACGTGCTGCTCTGCCAAATGGACTATGCTCATATGCCGCCTAATAAGAGACTCCAAAACAGAAGGCCGTTGAAGATCATTATCAGTTTGTAGTGCCGCGAGAAATCTTCTCTTGAAGTTCCCAAGGATGCATTCTCTCATGTACTGCAAATAGCCAATCAGCATGATAAAGTCAAAAAGCTCAACAGGACCAGAAAATGAGATAGAACTCATATGCGCTTTCCATTAGAACTCACCTCCCTTAGCACAAATACATGGTTTATAACACAAATAGGCTCCATGTCGTTCAGGATTGAACACAGATTAGTCAACCTTTGAATTGCAGCTTCCAGCCTGCCATCACAAGGAGATACTTTAGAGTTTAGATTAAAGTATCCAAGGAGCACGGGTTCTATGAAGAAAAAAAAAAACTTGAGTGTAGCCTTGGGCCCTCACATCTTGATAGAGTTATTATTATCAGGATAGCTCTCATGGCCGGGCAAAGTAACCCCGGTGCCTACAACCCTGGGGGATTTCATGGAAGGAGCAGAAATTCTTGATGCAGTATTCAGATACGCTGCAGCTTGTTCTGGAAGAAGCTGTGAAAACTCAACACATCAGTTTGAGAACAGTAATCAAGTAGAAGATTGCTTTTGGGTAGGATCTATAACCTGAGATTCTAAAGCACCAAAACCGCCTTCTGAATCAAGAATATTTATTAGTCCCTCCAGTCCTCCCATTATTGATTCAATTAGAGACTCAACATATAGCACCGCATCTCGTCCGAATTTAGTAACCTGTTGTTAAAGACATGAAGAGGGGCCTTTCCGTTAATATGATGGTGTTACTGATATAGACAAAAAAAAAAAAAGTTATGGCGATAATAAACAATGAGGATTTACGGTTTACCAAAGAGAGTAACATATATATATTTCCGTATTAATAAAACATGGTAACATGCTAAGGGGAGGATTTGAAATCTAAAAGCAGCTTACCGAACATCAAACAATCAACAACTTCATTTGCCATATCACATATACAAACACAAATAACAGAGTCAATTCAGTTACAATTTATTTCATAGTTTATTGCAGCGATTAGAGTAGTGAAGTTCTCACTGGATGATCTTATCACTACTTGAATGCATATACTGATCTCATGATCGCGGCGTCCACTCGGGGATGCAAAAAGTAAACAATAAGTTTGAATATAGATTTACCTCCTCAGGAATTATAATTGAAGCACATTCAGGGAAACTACTAGCCACACTGAGCCACGCACAGCAATGCTGAGGACGTCCTTCTGGCCCAAACATTGTATTTCTGAAAACCTTTTACAACAATCAAATGTCAGATTTATGCGTAAGATAACAGGGGGAAATAGTGGACAGTGGACAACAACAGGAAGTATACAGTTGTGAGGTGTTGATGGTAGAAATATAATTTCTTCAGACTTCCATGCTTTGATAATTGAGACTCTAACTCATCAACACATCTGCATTGAGAAGACAAGAAATCATCCAGGATGTTAGTGACGTTGTTTTGATTGCTAGAAGATAACCAAGTATGCTCATATAAGGCCGGAACAAACAGAACCTGGACCAGTTATATGCAGCATTTCCTTCAGATAACAAGCCCTCCTTCCCTGTAGAGACAGTGGCTTTTTCCAGATGCCTGATATTTATCGATGATCGGGAAGAAGTCACAATCATCAAGATGGACAACCAATCTTTCCGGAATTCCTGTACAACACGATAATTGTGTGGTTACAGGCTAGCATTAGGATTTAGAGGCATACCAAATAGGAAACATATGCAAACATGAGCAAATTTACTATCTAGGTTGTATTGACTATCTGTGAAAAATCATTCAAATGCATCATCTGACTTAAAATAATGTATGTATCTATTCTAGCTTTCTTACAGATAAGTCACATGTGATTGCAGAAACATTTTCTCCATGCGGTTTGGGTATAGTTTCAAGGTGTTGCACAATATGCTGGAAAAGGCCTTTCAAGGTCGGATCAAGGTCAAGAGCCACAATTCCAGGAGTGCCCATCAAGTAACGAATTCGTCCAGCAGATGAAGAAAGGAATGATAGTGCATAACCTCGAACAGCTGCATTTCAAATAAAGAAACACCATTAAGGTTACCAAATTTTAAGCACCAGTACTGATCAGTGAACTCTTTTCATGATTTCAGTGAGCTGCAATGGTTTCAACACCAACGTTTCAAACTTCTGACATACAAACATTGTCCGAGAAAGTGATTCTCAAAATTAACAAACCTGCAATGTACTTTCGCACTAAACAGCAGAGACGGTCCATTCCATCGAGCAAGAAGCCAATGGTTGGATCATTTGGATCCTGAAATAAGGAAATCAGCAATCATACAATATTGAGAGGTTTTCAAAGTTCAAGCAACCAACTTACTATGTCAACTGGTATCACTCGAGCAGCTTTGGATCTTGAAGACGCAATACCAGCATGTTGAAAATACCAGAGAACCTCCGATTGGGCCAAAGCCATTGCAGAGAATACCATCTAAGAAATGTAAAGTGTCGAAATCAATAACTGGGAAAATTCAAGGAAAGGAATAACTCTTACAATTGCAATACTGGATAGGAAGCTCTAATCTGTGCAGAATATAAATAATAGCTATTTTGCAACAACAAAAAAAAACACTTTTAGTAGATCATTCTTCCTATGGAAGCATTCTGTTTTTTCTCTGAAATAAACCAAAAGCTTGTGCCCTTTTCTCTTAGCTCTTCCTCACTGACTTCTCTTATAAAATAGAACAGCAATTCCAAAAAATTCTTCATTTGACACTTTTCGTAGTCATTCTCCCTATGAAAATGTTGGCTATTTTCTCGAAAATAAACCAATAGCACTGACCACAAGCATTTATCAAATTTATTATCCCCTCTTCTAAATGCAAGAATGCTAGTGCAAGCTTTGTTTACTGAAATAAAGCCAATCATTGACATGAGCTGAGCCTATAATCCTAATATGCAATGGACTAATCTAACTAACAATTAGAGAAGACACTCAACTGAAACATCAACTCTACCTGAATGTTTGGAGCCAACAAACTTGGTTGATCGGTGAAAAATAAAACCATCCGCCCTATTTCCTGTTTCAGCAATATTCTCCTTTCTCGGTGTATGGTATCACATAATTGCAATGCTTGCTCATGCACCTCACTGAAAGCAGGGACCAGAACAAATGAAAATTTATAAATATTGAACTACAAAATTTGGCTTACGAAAATATCCAAGAGCTATGAACTATGCAATGTAACAAACTTTGAGGAAAACAACCAACTCTCAATTATCATATGAGGATTACAAAGTCAGATGCAGCCCATGAAGCCATAAGAATTGAACTACGGAATTTGGAGTAACCTGATCATTTTCTCAACTTGCTTTGCTACACTATATTCTAGATCAGCTTCCTTTTGTTTAGTCCGACCAGACTTTGCCATCTTCTTTGATTCTAGCACACGGGGTAAAACATACAACTGGTACTCCTCATGCAACAGGATGTACTGCGCGATTAGATAAACAGAGTCAGCTGATGCAAGCAAAATTGCAATATAAAACTTTTTGTCGCAGACCATTTGATGTGAACTCACCTCATCACGGAACACATTCATAACTAAGTTTTCCTTGAGCACAACCTGAAACCCAACAGGATAGTAAAACATCTTTTAGAGACAGCACAATTTACGCACAATCTTGAGATAGTATGGAAGCTTGTCTTATATATCAAAAACCTAACTCCATTACTTTCTAAAGTAAATAAACATCCAAATGAAAGCACGTAAAATATAGATACCTTGAACGAGAAAACAAAGATATGGATTCATACCAAGGCGATATCAATGCTGGTAACACGAAGAAGCTCGTCAGGGCAAACGAGATATCCAAGAAGCACCCATTCTCGGTACGAAGTAACATTTGCAAGGTCCTGCGCTCTCTGTAAGATGCAAATGCATAAAGTATATGCAAATATCAGCAATATGCATCAAGAAAAATATTGTCAAGGTTATACTATAGCATCCTACTAATTAAGAAAATCGTGAAGTTAACGTTGACAATTATCTAGGCGTTTAGAGTTACCATGGGATGAGCAGAATTCGTCAGTATATCAGGGTATCGAGGATGATATGGGCTTAAAAATCCTTCATTTCTCAACTTCCTTGTATCTGCAGATAGAAAAATACTGGGTCCTACAGCCTCCAGGACCTAAGAAAATGAGTAACATTGTTAGTACTGCTGTGTCAATTGCAGTTGTAGCTCGTACATGTGCAGCTTTAACTGTTACAATCAAGTGAAATCCTACTAAAACTACTAACCAAATCAAACTATATAGAAATATTAACCTCTCCAATTCTTGGACTGACAAAATTCAAATCCTCTTGTAAGCCTTTCAATGGGGGATCATAAGAGTCAATGAATTGCACCAAGCTGGATGCAAGACGAAATGTGTTAACTTATAATTAGCCTATTGATAATACATAAATCGAACAATGACACTACAGGGAAAGGAAATATACCGGTGATAGAAGTCACAGTCCCGCTCATTTCTTGAGAGCGCATGCAAAAGGTTGTACACTTGCAACAACATTTTCCTTGGAATCTACTTCATAGAATAATAGTAAAACAAGTGTATGACTCATCTGACATGTGCGTTAATCAATTTATAGAACAGAAAAGGAATATGCTCGAAGCATACCTTCTCTGCAAAAAGGTTCACTCGGACAAATGCACAAAAGAGATCCATGAAAGCATGTAGTATAAGTGAGTTCTGATGAGGCTGCAAAAAACTGAACCAAGTTATGAGCTAAACATGAATACTCAACAATTTTATCCTCTTCCCCACGTGAAAATTTTGTCAAGTAAAAAAATATCTTTATGTACCAAAGTTTTTCATGACCTCCACTCAAGGTAAGAGTTAGAAAAAAAAGAGCTCAAAATTTCAACCAAGAGCAAGTACATAAGTTCTGCTGATGATGGAACTGCACTCACCAGCAAGGTAATTACAGTGCTGCTTAGGTCCAATATGAGTCGTAAAGCCTGTTCCCGAAATGCCATCAAGTCGAGCAACAACTGATTCAAGAAAGGAAAAACGCATGACAGGAGGAAAATGGAGGCACCCCTATTTAATATATCGTATATGCATACAAGCATAGACAAGGCCTGTTCATGTAGGACTTCCGAGATGTTTAACTATTCTAGAGAAACAAGTTCTCTCACAACACAGCATAAACCCATTAATATATAGTATAGATAGCATGCGGTTACCTGTATCCATGGTTCTAAGCTCTGTAAGTGAAGTTCAGCACCATCATGCAAGCTATCCAGTGAAAACTTGTCAATCTACACAAGTATTGCAAAAATAAAAAGTTGGCATATTTTATTTCACCATCAAAGTAACAAATCACACACTAAACTTAATACAAAGCAACTCATTGCTTACACGTTCAAGTTGCAATTTGCTGAAATGTTCAGGAAACTTTTTTGAAAGCAATGTGCATATCCGTGGATGGTTAGGGAATACACCCGCTTTCCAAAACGCATCAGAGAATACATGGCCAACAGAATCTGGGTACTCCAGGATTTGATTTAGTCTATACATTTTAGCCATGAGTCCCTCTGCAACCTCAATCATTTGAACTACCCATTGTATGTTCAAAGCCTTTGTTGAACCACCAGAACTCTGGACATGTCCATCAGGAATTACATGCTTTGAGCTTCTAGAAGACACTGATGCAGCCATTTCAGGTCCCAAGTACTCGGTCCATCTAGAAGGACCTTCCCATTCCCTTGATCTTACAGAGGTCGGGGACATTGACTCGTCTAGAGGAGGGTAATATTGACGCGCTTTCGCCATTAATGACTTATGCAGTACAAGAAAATCTGCAATAAGGGAAATTCTATTTCAGAAACACATTATAGAATTGTGTCTAACATAATCTGCTTGTTCAATTCCCATTTCCAAACAGGACAGAGAACTCATGACTCAAGGACTTTATTGTAAATGGTGGGGAGGGAATTCACCAATCAAAACAAAAATCTCGGAATCACAGCAACTCTTAAGTAACAGCTCGTCAGCGAGAAAATTACAAAGAAGCTCTTCTGCAGAAGATTATAAGTCAGGACTGGTTCTACTTCTACCTCACCATTTTATCGAATTCAAAAATAAAAGGTCAAGCAAGAGTCTTGTGAGATTGAAGTTACCTGAGGAAGCTGCAACGCAGAGAGACAATTGGACCCAAAGAAAGAGTCAGTAAGATCTAAGTTTCTTGGTGGAGTTCAGATCTGGATTTCTGCAACCTACTCCGGCGACGAGAGAGAGAAGAGAGAGACGGCCTGAATCGGAGAGTGAGCCGAGAGAGAATTTGTTAATTTCGGGTCTCATTTAAGACAAACTAAGTCAGTAGAATTTCTTTCTTTTTCCAAATAAAAACGGACTGTTTTACCTCTTTCTCTTTTTGTTTTTGTTTTTTTTTTTTTTTGCTCAAGCTTCATGTTTTTTTACTGACTTGCTGAGTAACAAAATAGTTTTTATAATTCAACCATTGTGATTTTGTAATAACAAAATGTTTAAACAAGGCATATGAGAGAAAAACCAAAACCAAACTTAAAAGTAATGGAATTAGCAAAAGCAAGTAGATCCGAACGGCACACTAAAAAAGCGTAAAATGGAAGAAAAATAAAACTGTTGAAACACGAAAGTTGTGTCAAGAAGAGAATGACGGCGCACCACTAGAAGAATCCAACGTCTTAACCAGACATAGAAACAAATCTTTAGAAGTCCCAGCAACCGTCGATTCTAATAGCCACTCCTGGAACGAAGGCACTGAAAGATAGAAAAGGCAACGATAAAGACTGAGAAACGGAAACCACTGCGAAAGCAAAGCACCAAAACCGAAGGACATTGAGCACTGCTGACAGAGAGAAAAGAGAGGAGCAGAGCTGGCTAAAAATTTCCGGTAAAGACTATAGGCTATCCGTTCCAATCATTCTCTCCGATCTACTCTGCAGCGAAACACAATAGACGATTCTGTAGTGAAAAGAAAAGCAAACTCTAAGACAAGATGAAAGTGAAACTAAACCAGACTACACAGCAAGCTCAAAACCCATTAGCCAAATTCACAACTCACAACCGAGACCAACCAAGACCATACCAGCATAACTAAACTGAACCGCAACCAAGGCAGGACCCAAATAGTAAGACAGGCCAGGAACCAAACCTAACCGCGAAAAAGCCAAGAATATCGAAGAGATCCGAGAAGAGAACCGAAAGAAGCAAAGAACAAAGCTCATCGAAGAGAAAAGGAGGAGCGGAGCCATAAGGGAAAGGGAGAAGGAGATGTGACCGTTACCGAAACCACTTCTCCGACGACGCTCCCGCTTCATAACAACCGAACCAAACTCCAATCACGTCAGGAAATGGGCAAAAGAACGCCACTACAGACCAGACCTAACACCTAGATGATAAAAGTAGAAAGAGAAGACAAGATGGCAGCGGCGACGCCGGCGAAGGTCCGGCGCCTCCGCATATCAGCAAAGAGATTTACAATTTTATTCAAAACGATGAGAAAGAAGATATTTTTATAAGTTGTGTCTTTTTAGTTTGGTCTTTTTTAAAAACTAGAAGTATTTCTTTTTTTCCCGGTTTTTAAATTTTTTTTTGTCTATTGTAACTTTTTTTTATTTTTGGTTGTTGTTAAGTTAATCCACTAGGCGAAGAAAAAAAAAGCAATACCAAAATGTTTTTCAAGTCATATATAAAATTATATATGCACGTTATCAAAAGGTAACTTTATAAAAATAATAGTGATATTGGAAAAAGTTAATATATTTGAGGGTCATGTATCAATAACTTGGCTTTTAATTTTAAAATGAGATTCTGTTAATAAAAGAACAAACGCTCTGGTTGGTAGTTGAAATATAAGTTTCCAAAACTTTGACAAAATGACGAGAGTAAATCTATTAACTGCTAATTATAATACTAAGAGAAAAAAAAAATTAAATGATAAAGATGGATGGCAACAAATACTCATCACTTGTACATTTCAGCTTTAATAGTTGTCAATTATTATAGATTGATATGTTAAATTTGATTCAATTAATATTAATGAATGTGACGTTTTGATGATGTCATCATCAGTGGTATTTTATACATGTCGTATTGGCTCGGTGAATATATTGCATATTAGTGGAAAACATGACCCAACAAAAAGACAAATTATTATTAGTGCAAGAATAGTTATATGCAATAATCAGAAAATAAATGTTAAATTGTATAATAATTAGGGTTGACAAGGCAAGAGACTTGTATTACAAGGCACATTTTGTATCTTTGTGGGTCGGTTGAGACTAAACAAGCTTGGCTTCTACAATAAGCAATGATGATTCCAAAATCTTTTCCTCAACTTTGCACATATCATTATATCACAGATTTTTCTCTCGTGAACAATTCCACTACATCAAGATCACATATATATTAATTACTTCGTTTTAATTTATGAGTTCAAATTTGAAATAATTATTTTTTCTTAATTAGAGTTTACAAGAAATAAAAAGTTAGTTTCAAAGATAATCTAATTCGGAATATAAAAATATAAAACAAAGATAAAATGGTCTAGTGGTTGTGTCTTCGTTGTTGCCTTGTTACTAAACCAGGGTTTAAACATGGTCATTCGCTATGCGAGTATAATTTTTTCTATTTATAGAGTTTGGGCTACTGGACCGGCCAGTTATGACCCAGAAATTAATGTAACAAAAAAATAAAAATATAAAAGTGAATTGACTTATATTAGAGAAATTTCAAAGGTCTAAATAAAAAACAATGATTGTGGGGCTGATTCGTTCAGATTTTTAAAATAAAAAGCTGTAGATTTTTTCCGTTAAAAATGTTGTGCAAAATTTAGGGACTGATTGGGAAGGGTTGTAACTGTAGGCTTTTACCAGTGTTTTGAAACCCCACCTAGACCCTCGATTGAACCGGTAAAACCGACAAATAATTTGGTCGGGTTTGTCTTAAAAAACCGGTAAAACCCTTTAATGGTTAAACCGCGACCCAAGTCAACCGAAACAATCAGGTCAATATAAATCTTAATAAAATAAAAATGTGCAACTTTAATTAATAAAGTTAATATTTTATTTATATATAAATACTATTTCAGTATAAATATAATTGATTAACATATACTATGATTTGTGAATTTATAGACATTGATTGAAGATTTCACTATGTCATGCAAAAAAGACAACAAATATAAAAGCAGTGTTTTGAAACTCTGCCCAGACATGCGGTCGTACCGGTAAAATCGGTGACCCGGTGAAGAATCCGGGTAAGATTTTTCTTAAAAACTGATGAAACCCTGTAAAAATCATGGTTAAACCGCAATCCGGGTCGACTGAAAGGATCATGTTAATATGCTAACTAATAAAAAAAAGTTGTACAACTCTAATTAATAAAGTTAATATTTTATTTGTATATAAATACTATTTTGGTATAAATATATTTGACTAATAATTTTTGAATTTATAGACACTTATGAAAATTGTATTATGTCACTCAAAGAATACGACAAAAATTATGTAAAAATGAATAAAGATTGGTTAAAGTTATGTTTTGTTTTTTTTGACATTAGTTAGTTTGTTTTATATTATTATATTAGTTTTTCAATATTAATGCTATAAATTTTAAATTACTAATTTACATTTATTGTTAAATATTATCATCATGTTTGCTATTATTTAATTTAAAATTTAAATCAAAATTGTTAGAAATTACAAAAAGATTTATTTGATTTTTGTAAAAAATATTTATATAGGATATTTACTTATATATATATATATATTCTGAATATATTCATTAAATAATTGATTCAAAATTGACACACGATTGACCCAGAGATCCGGTAACCCGAAAGAGCATCCAGGTTGATCTACGAAAGATCATCCAGGTTGATCTCCGAAAGATCATTCGGGTTGATCTCCTAGTCGGTTTTCAAAACATTGTATAAAAGAGAAAATTTGAAAAATGTCATTTTCATGGTCCCATCAATCACTTTTCTCATTTTCATTATCTTAATCATTTTTTCCATTAAAATAGTATGAAAATAACTATTATAATCTTGTGCAATTTTTTCCCCAATCTCGTCATTTTCTCATCGTCAGGGACCTAATTAATTTCACATGAGTTTGATTTGTTCTTCTAAGAGATATGGAGGTGGAGATGGAATTCAAGGAGTTAAAGGAAGCAATAGAAATTTTGGAGCTCTTCGATGCTCACGCCCACAACGTTTTCTCTCTCGAATCTTCTTTTTCGTTCGTCGGAACTTTCTCTGAAGATTTCGGCGATGATTTATCTTTCACTCGTCACTCCCTCTCCTTCAAGTTACTAATCGATTCATAACTTAAATGAGTTTGTTTTGAGACTGGTTTAGCTTCAAAATCACCGGATAACTCTAAAATCTTTGTTGAGATTTCTTTTGCTTCATTTCTTGAAGAAACAAGAAAATTTTGTGTCAGTGATCTATTGCTCAAAGTCGAACATCGCTATATATCTATATTGTTTTCTCAATCGGCCATGTCGTTTCCTTCTTGTTTTAATTTTAATTTTTCATTTTAGTTTTTGAATCTTAAATCTACGAATTTTTTTGTACTTAAATTTGGAGACTTCATTTTCAGTAGAATGAAGATAAAGAGACTCAAATTGTAGGTTATGTAGTTTTATGCAGTTTTATAACCTTCTGTATAAACCTGGATAAACAAACCTATGTAATTTATTTATCAAGTTTTTATAATTTACTGTATAAACCCGTATAAATAGGTTTAAATTTTAAGAACTACATAACCTTCTGGAGTTTTATGTAGTTTTATAACGTTCTGAGATATCAAAATCGAGCCACTAAGTAAATCATGTAAACTCGTCAGTGCTTCATACACTTGGATAGTTTTACAAATTTCTTCAAAAATCCTTATGTTGTTTCTGAGTTTTGTGTAACTTCTGAAATTTGATAAATTATTACTATTGATTAGTTTGTTCAACTATGTTGTTAGTCTTGTTGGTCATATTTTTATTGTGGAAGATAATATAGCTTTTAATACAAAGATAAGTAGAGCGAACTTATAGCTATACATGAGTTTTTGTTGTTCTTTTTGTTCAGGATGCAAGTTTAAAAGTGGATAAAAAAAAGAAGTGGCGTAGTTGGAGATGTGGCGAAAGCTATTCTTGGATCCGCATAAGCTTATGAGAAGGCAGAGAATGCTAATTGTTGTAAGAGACAACAAACATTTAAAAATGTTTACATAGGTTTGAATCTTTAAGAAACAAATTTATCCATCTAAATAGTTTTGACGTTTATCCCATTTTAGAATCTTGTGTATAAAATAATATAAATAGGTTTATAATATAGTGTTTGTTTTTAGGAACAAAGAACATACCGTTTAAAGCAGTATAAAAATACACTCATATTGTAGGTTTTAGAGTTTTACGCAGTTCTATAACCTTCTTTATAAACCTGGATAAACAAACCTATGTAATTCAATTATCAAGTTTTTATAAATCTTCTGTATAAATCCGTATAAATAGGTTTAAAATTTTTGGAAATTCATTTATCAGCTTTATAACTTTCTGTATAACCCATATAAAAATGTTTAATTTTATTATACCAAACATGTTTGAAGTTTTTGGAAACTCAATTATACTTGTTATAAAAATATAAACCTATTTATATGTGTTATTTAAACTCATTATTATTTTTGATTCAAAATGAGACAAGAGTAAGATTGCAAATAGTAAATATAATCATTAACGAATCAATTTTTGTCACTGGTTTGTATAACCGGTTGGTAACCTGTTATAATTGATTTCGGTTATTATCCTAAAACTTGTATACCCAAACATGTTTCAGACTTCTATATTTGGACTAGCATTGATATGTTTCTTGAGGCTTCTGTATAAACCTGGATAAACAAACATATGTAATTCATTATCAAGTTTTTATAAACCTTCTGTATAAATCCCGTATAAATAGGTTTAAAGTTTTTGGAAATTCATTTACCAGTTTTATAACTTTATGTATAAACCTGTATAAAAATCTTTAATTTTATTATACCAAACATATTTGAAGTTTATGGAAATTTATATATACTTGTTAAAAAAAAGTATAAACCTATTTATATGTGTTATTTAAACTCATTAGTGTTATTGATTCAAAATGAGACAACATTAAGATTGCAAATAATAAATATAACCATTAATGAATCATTTTTGGTCACTGGTTTGTATAACCGGTTAGTAGTTATAATTGATTATGGTTATTATCCTAAAACCTTTATACCCAAACATGTTTCAAACCTCTGTATTTGGACTAGCATCAATATGTTTCTTGAGGTTCCGTCTCCATATGCATGAGTTATTGGTAGTTGTTCATCCACTTGTTATAATTTAATAACAATCAAGAAGAAAAGAAGTATCATTAATGATGATGATAATATAACGATGGTAATGTCAAGAATAATGATATTCTATTTGAGAAAATACATCTTTGTGTATAAAACAGTATAAATAGGTACATATAAAACGGGAAATGCTCCATAAGAGTGTATGGGGTATGAACTTCATGTGATGGATGTTTAGTGTTGCACCAAAGAGAAGAATTTACTTTCTCAGCCCTGAGATACTTGTGTTGTGATTTACCTAGAACCATATGTATAAAACAATATAATACAAGGTTGAAGATTTTTTAAATTCATTTATCAAGTATTTATATAAAACCGTATACATAGGTTTAAAGTTTTTAAAAATTCATTTATCCAGTTTTATAATTTTCTGTCTATTGTACAAAAATGTTCAAATTTATTATACAATATTTTAAAAACTAGGTTTTTATGTTCTTTATTCATTTTTCAAAACCATACAATCCAGTATAAAAAGTTTAATTTTATTTATAAATTACAATATTCATCATTTTCTGTTGTTTTCCGGTTCCGGTCAAAATTGGTTCAAGTTTATGGTTTAAACGTGTTTTTAATTATTTTATCAAACGTTGACATTATACCATTTTTTATTCTTAACTCCCAGCTGAGAAAAAACCTAGGTTTTTTTAGCGAATTATAATAGGCGACGAATAGACCTCGATTCCAATGGTGAAACTGAATACTAGGTTCGTATAGCCGAGCTTGTGTTATTTTATTCTAAATTTATTTCAAATCTATCGACTTTAGTTTTCTTTCTCATTTGACGATAAATTAGATTCTACTCAAGTCAAAAGAGAAATTAGGGATTCAAGGTTATTAGAAATATCTTGATTTCTACAATATTAGCTTCGGAAACAGAGAGACATTTAGAATATACTCTAACTTTTTCTCTTTCTATTTAGATTATCTTTCATTTTTGACTCTTAAATCATAGGTTTTGAAATCAATAATGGTTATTTAGATTCTTTTTATCAGATTCCATCTCATTTATGTGTTTACAAATTAAAGTTTAATTTATTAGGAATATTTGAATACATATTTGTATAATTTTATAATTTTTTTTGTAAATCCTTACAATTTTTATATTTTTCAATGTAGGAATTATTGAATTATATTTTGTATGTGGTGTTTGGAAATTCATAAACAACACCAAATGAGATTTTATAATTGATGGGGAGTGAGGAAGTTTATTTAGTGAAATAGGTGAAGATATCACATATAATGATTTGATTGCAATAGTATCGGAAGATTTTGGAATAGATTCTGAAGGTAACTATGTGAAATTAAGTTATGGTTTACCAACAAGTTTCATTTCTACTACCATCAACTTCCCCCCACCTTTATAAGAAATGACCGTCAAGTTAAATTTTTTATAAACAAGTTTTGTTCAAGTGGAGAGGTTATAAAATTATGTGTTATAGAGAAGAAAAATAATACGATCTTCCAACCTCCAAATCTTTTTTTGATGAGGTATATTAGTTTAATAAATGTTTATACTTTTTAATTTATAAATATGTTATATATTACACTGATTAATATTTTTAAAAACTAAAAATTTTGCAAGGAGATTTAATTGTTGATATAGATGATAGTGTTACTTATCATTCATATCAAAAATCATGTTGGGAATACGGTATTTTAACAGTTAAATACTATTTGTTTAGTTTGTTGTATAAAATTGCATTACTTATCCTTCTTATAAAAATAAGTTTTTATGTTTGTAACGTAGTTTATAAAGTTAGAGACGAAAGTTTACATGTTAATTCACTTTTTTATAAATGTTTATAAAGTCACATAATCAAGTTACATACCTTTACAAAAGTACAAAGTCTTATAAAGTCAAATAATATAAATACATGCTTATGAATATGATGTTTAGTATGTTGTATAAAATTGTGTTATTTATTCTTCTTATAAAAAATAAGTTTTAATGTTTATAAAATAGTTTATAAAGTTAGAGACGAAATTTTGCATGTTAATTCACTATTTTTATAAATGTTTATAAAGTCACATAATAAAGTTACATATCTTTACAAAAGTATAAAGTTAGAGCTCATGTAGTCTAGTGGTGGTGATGGCCCCACTTGAGTCTCTTGCACCAAGTTCAATCCCCATAGGGTAAAAGGTAGACAAAAAAGTCTTATAAAGTGAAATAGTATAAGTACGCTTATGAAAATGACGTTTTGGTTAGTACTATTTTGTTTTTGCAAATTGTCCACAACTCAAATACTCATGCTGCAGGATCAGAAACATCCCAATTTTCTATCTTTTCTACGAATCATGTTAAGAAAACCATGTATGCTCAAGAGTCCAGTTCATGTGTTACTAATTGTGATGAGTTATATTGTGGAATGTATTTCAAAGACAAAAATGAAATGCGCCAAAAGATTTGAATTCTAGCCATGAAGTATAACTTTGAGTTTTATACTTATAAATTAAACCCAGAAAGATACATACTATATTGTGTTGATGAGAAATACAGTTGACGATTTTGTGATACTTCCGTTAAGGGCTCTGAGGGTTATATTGTTCGACAATATAAATTCGAACACAATTCTGATACGACTTTTAGGAGAGTGAAACACCAACAAGCTGCTGCAAAAGTGTTAGGTAATATGTTAAGCAATCACTATGATGGAAGAAAAATTGGATTGAGACCAAAATAAAATGGAGGTTGCAAGAAATGATCATGGGGTTTCAATATCATATTCAAAAGCATGGAGTTACAAGAACATGCACAAGGAATGGCTAGAAGTAATCCATCTGAGAGTTATGAAGTTCTGCCAAAATAGTTTCACATGGTAACTTAAACAAATCCTGGTTCTACTACTTTTATTAATGTAGATGATGATGGGAAATTCAGGTATGCATTCCTAACATTTGGTGCATCCATTAGAGGTTTTAGGTTGATGTGAAAAGTAATTGTTATTGATGGTGCATTTCTAAAGTCAAATTATAAGGGGACTTTGCTTGGTGCTTCAACACATGATGGTAATTTTCAGTTGTATCTTATAACGTTTGGTATAGTAAATTATGAAAATGAAGCTTCATGGGAATGGTTTTTGAAATGTTTGAAGACTATTATTCCTGATGAGACTGATTTGGTTTTTGTATATGATCGTGCATCATCAATTGCAAAAGATCTTTCAACAATATTTCCATTTGCTCATCATTGCTTATGCACTTCTCATCTACAGAAGAATCTTGAGACTCATTTTAAAAATTAGCATTTGTTGCCATTGGTGAAAAAGACAGCAAAATAATACACAAGGTTTGATTTTGATAATATATTTCAAAAAATTATTAATTATGACCCAAGCCTTGCAGATTACCTAATAAAAGTTGGTTTTTCAAAATGGTCGCGAACATATTCACCTTATAATCGATATAACGTTATGACCTCTAATTTGGTGGAATCTCTTAACTCAATGTTGAGTCTGAGTCGGGAGTATCCTATTGTGTGTGTGTTTGATACAATTAGGTCTACACTAACTAGATGGTTTCATGAGCGTCATGAGAAAGGTATCCGTCACATGCGACATGTCACTATAGAAGTGGGTAAAATTATGAAGGAATCTTACGAAAGATCAATATTTTTACAACTCAAATAAATATTTCAGATTTTGAGGTCAAAGGAGATGAAGTTCATTTACAGAAAAGCAGTGCAGTTGTTATATGTTTGATATTAATATGTATCCTTGTTCTCATGCAATTGCAGCTGCGAAATACATTAAGATTAATGAGAACATTCAAGTTCATGAGTCTTACACCAATAAAATGTATTTTTCTTATATGTTTTATTTTTATAAAGGTATTGACATTTTCAGTTTAAATATTATAAACCTTTATGAAAACTTATTAAAATATTATAGTTAATGTTTTTTTTACTTTTTGTTTTGTAATATGTTAATTGGTGGGTACAAGTATATGCTGAAAATATTCACCCAGTTGGTGATCAAGCATTTTGGGATATTCCACCTCATGTAGCTGATTTTGTTTGCCTACTCTCATCTACTCGTATCTCTAGTAGCGGACCTAAGAAAAAGGATACTTTCTGTTTGGGAGTTTGAAAAGTCTCATACTAAATCAAAAGGCTACAAATGCAGTATGTGTAGTCAGATAGGCCACAATAAGTCTAAGTGTGTAGTTCCAATATGAATTCATCATTTTTTGTTAGTTTTTATACTTTTAATTTACCTTTTTTTATCGAATGGAACAATAAATAACAAAATTACAAACAAGTATATATAATACTAACATCTTTTTCACCTTTTTTTTTTTGTCATCATACTTCCAAAATAACTGACAACTTTTAACTCTTTCAAAATCTTCAAGAGAAGCCTGATAAAAATTTCAACACTTTTGTTAGAAAGATAAGATAATCGTAGAATGAGATCGTAAGTATCCTTGCAACTCAAATCTGCTTCTTGTATAAATTCTTTAAAAGAATTTGGATAAACTAGTACTCATTTTACTTCAACATGTACAAGATTGCATTTATGTTACATTATATATATAAAATCGTAAATATTTTTATAAAAACATATTATGAAAATGTTTACAATATACCCTTGTTCTTTTGTTATATAATATATGCAAAACTTAGATTTTATAAACCCTTATAAAAATGCTTACAATATATCAGTTGAATCTTATAAACCCTTAAAAAAGTCCTATTAACTGATATATAAAAACTTACATTTTCTGTTTTCTCCATTTGCAGAACTTCACTGATCATAGGTGTCCTAATAGACTTCCGTTGCAAACACCATGGAATTGATAATTCTGAAGAAAATTTGGTTGCAAATTTTTTTTCTAACATAGAGACAACACTAAAAGCCCAAAGGTTAAATTCAAATACAAAGCCTTTTACTTCATATTGGCTTTTAGACCACGTATTGCCAGTCATTCTCTTAATACTAGATTCCAAAACTTCATAAGTTTTTATACCCCAAAGAATCTTACAGTAATTATCAAATTATAAATCACTTACTAGAGTTGATCTACAATTTTTCACTTGAATTGTCAGCCATAAGTATTTCTTCGGTTAAAATTAAACCTCTTCAAAATAACCTCTCTGAACTATCCGTGTTATCCCCATTCAAAAGAAGATGTACTAAATCATATATTGTAAACTTATCTGCAGTGCATTGCATCTATGAATAAGGCTTTTTTTGTAGACTATGTTAAAGGTTCTTCTTCAATACCTGGCCATATATAAAACAACATATTTTAGTATAACTTTTATTAAAGTCTATAAAACTATATGTATTAGTATTGAAAATGTAAAATCTATACAAATTTATAATATAAACTATAAAATCATATAAAATTTTTGAATCGTGTTTTCTTCCATATCTTGCGATATTATATAAGTTATTAAAAAGAACTATTTTATGAAAATCTCAAAGGTTGCGACTCTAAGGTGAACCATAATCCATGTCCTTCTGTTAAGATTCTTCTATGTATAAGGAAATGGAAAACTTTGACATAGAACTAAATACATTTTCTCTTCGATAGTTTTATTATAGGACCAAGGAATGAATCTTCAAGAATGTTGAATTCTTCACTTGTGAGTGATGCAGACACAACATCCACCAACTCAAGGTTGGAATGTTGCATTATCTTCTTCTCATCATCATGTTCATGACCATATCATATGATTCTTCGATTTCCATCATTTAAACAAAATCTATCAAAGAATAACAAAGACAAAAAATTATATCATCAAATTAAAACCATATTTATCAATTTGAAGCTTAGACAAAAACACTAGAATCAAGCCATATTTATTAGTTTATGGCTCAGTGATAATCAAAAACGGATGACCTTATAAATAATAGATCAATTTTAAGAACTCAACCATAAATCAAACTAAACCATATATATGCAATATATAGATCTTGTCACAACAAAAAAACGAGACGATTAACAACAACAATGTCATCAGCTAGATATAAGAGAATCAATCATTAATTGGAGAAGCGATTTACCTAAATTGATTACTAAACGATGAAGGTACGAAGCTAGACCCAGAGAGACCTAGGATACTTGAAAAAGAGAAAGAAATCGCTATGAAAATAAACTTGAAATGAACCCAAATTCGTTTTATGTGGGCTCTGACCCTAAATACATTTGAATTTATAGGAATTTCATTTATACAATTATATAAACTTCTGTATAAATCCGTATAAAATGTTTTAAAATTATTATAAAAGCTAACCGAAAGTTTTTATGTTCTTAAATATGATTCTTATCATCTGTTATAAGATTTTTTCTAAAATAGTATACAAAGTTTTCAGTTTTTAGAAAACTCATTTTATCTTCCAAAATATTCTCAAAATGCTTTTAGCTTACCCTCTCATTATGAAGACTGTAGAAACATGAAGTAAACTCTTTTGGTCATGCTTATATTCATAAATCATTCTTGCATAAAAACAATTCAAAGATCATCTTCTTTAGCATATTCAACTTGAAATAAAGTAATACAAATTGTTTCAAGTTGGTGTAATTGGAGTGGTTCAGTGGTTAGGTACAAATAATCAAAAGAATGTGCCAAAAAACTCAAATCCTATATGGTGAAATTTTAATGTGATTTATGAAATGTCTAGGCTTTCTTTGTGATTGTCTATAGGCCATGAGTGTCGTTTTTACTGTCCGATAGCCTTTGTGGCTAGGTATGCATGATTTGAATGGTTATAATGACCGGATCATGAACTGTTAAGGAAATGATGCCGTGAAAGCTGACTGAAATGGTCGTACGATGCCAAAATTGTATTGAAATGGTTTAAATGCCGAATACTAGGCTTTAAGAGCCTAACTGTTAGTAAATTGAATTGTGGGTTAGACTGATGATCGATATGGGTGAATCCGGATGATCATGGCACTCTAATCAAATTGTTAAGTTAAAACTGAGTAAAAATGTAATGATGTTTTAAGAGAATGAATTTGTTTACTGTGGCTAAGTGTTGCGGATTAAACCGTACTCACTAAGCAATTAGCGTTGCTTATGTCTCCTTTGTGGTCGCAAATGATGCTAAGGAGTGAGACAACTCGCATAATCAAGGCAAAGGAAAGGGAAGGATGGTGGATGGATGTACATACTGTTGGGTAGAATAACTTAAGAGTTAATGCAACTGTAATAGCTTATTAGCAAGACTGGCTTTTTAATTAAACTCGTTATTCTATCTACGGAAATGCATGTTTTAAGTTTAAGAACTTTGACAGAAATCGAAATATGCATGAAAATGGCTAAGTATAAAAGTTAAACTTAGAAAGAATTGAAATTGCTTGAAAAACGACTAAGTATAGATTGAAAACCTAAAGCATGTCACTGTTTGGATAAGATTATCAGGTTGCGATTGAGGCTCCTCTTTAGTTAAAACATTTGTTTGAGAGTGTTTTGTCCCCGTAATGCTTGCTCTGTTTTTGTGAACCTTCTTTTGTTAAGGTCTATGACTTTTAAAAGCTTCAGTTGTTCTTTTATTGTTATGTTATTATATCAGAAGGAAAAATATCTTGAAATGGTTTAGACTTGATCGAAATCAGTTCTGAAATTTTAATAATCCTCAATTTAAAATAAAAGTAGGCTATTTTTATATAGTTTACAAAAAATTGAATAAGAAATATGAAGACCAAACGTTCTACCTAAACTCAATACCAGTTCTGGACTTGAGTTTTGTCTGATCGTGACAAAAATGCACAAATCATTTCCAGCAAATACGAAATAGAATAGCTCATCCTTCCAGAATCCGTATACTTGGTATAACAAATGTAAACTTTTACCACAAAATTGTATCAAATCTGAACGAAAAAAAGAAAGCCAGAAAAAGCTTTTGTGGTTTTATACGTACGAGTCAGATGAAAACAAAACAGCGGCTTAGGCTATAATCTTTGTTCGTGCAAGTTTCCCATTAGATTCTTCTTTATACTCAGGGACCTTATGTGAATTATTTATCACTACTCCATGAAAGATCAGTTCAATGAAAATGCTAAAACCTTTATTATTCTCTTACCATAATATCAACCAATTTGTTTCAGAAAGAAAAGAGAACCAGAATTTTCTTGGCTAATCCATTGTCAAAGGTCTAGAAATTTTAGCTTTGATCCTGGTTTGAGAAAAACAACACTATGTGTGTTGTAGATGGCTCAATGCTTGGCGTCTTCTTCTTCGCAGAACTTAGAGTACTTGTCTGAATCCATCAGCTTCTCTGCCTCGCTTGCATCACTCAGCTCTACCTTTATAATCCATCCTTCATCATAGGGTTTGGTATTCACCTGTGAATTCCACCAAAATAATCTAAGTGCAGTGAATCAATGCTAATATAATTGACTTCAGTGAATCAAATAAGGACTCACCAAATCAGGAGTCTCTTTCAGAATCTCATTGACTTCAACTACTGTACCCGAGATTGGAGAATTGATATCACTAGTTGCTTTGACACTTTCAACAGCTCCAAAACTCTCACCTTGTGACACTGAACGTCCCAAATCAGGTAACTCCACATAGACTACATCACCTAAATGGTCCTGAGCGTGATCAGTTATACCAAAGGTTGCTTTATTTCCTTCAATTCTCACCCATTCATGTGAATCCGCATATTTAAGATCCTTCAAGACCACTATTAAACACAGGCCAAAAGAACAAAATAACCAGTAAGGTTAAATGTCAAACTATTCAACATCCCCAAAAAAAGAGAATCAAAAAGCAAAGTTCTTGAAGATCTTCTATCTCTGTAAACAAACTGTATTCTGATAAACACAACAAAACCATTCATCTACCAAGTAGAATTCACATAATAAAGTCATCTTCTTTAGCTTATAATCCAATAAGATATTAAGAACCAACGAGAACCCACTTCTCCGATCAAATAATCAAGGAGAGATTGGCATGCAAATTAACATGAGATTGAGATTTACCCGAAGAAAACCCTCGTTGAGCAACAGAGATCCTTAGACGAGAAGCAACCCTAGAAGCCCATAACAAGCTAGAAGCCATTTTTTTCGTTTGAGATCTCGATTAAAAATATCGATATGATATAACACAACAACAGTGAGAAAGACAGAACACAGTGAACGAGCGGCTTATTAAATATTTTTAAGGACAAAAGGGTTTGGTGAGTTCGTCTTTTTGCTTATAAAATAATCATTTGCTCGTGGACCAATTTCACATCAACTACCCAACTAAAGCAACATTGTGGATTATGACATTTGCTCCTCGACCAGTTTCGTAATTTTTTTGGTTTATTATTTTGCTACTAAACCGAGAAAATTAAGTGAGATCGCTTTTTTCTCTCTCTTAAATTTTCTCCCAACTCTCCCTCTCTCTTCACGAGAGATATATGACAAAAGAATGTCCGATCGGGGATCCGCCTCAATCCGCTTCGAAAATTAGGATATCTAAGGAGCCCGAATCCAGATTTGGATATTAAAATTTTAAGATCTAGATATCCAGATCCGAATTAGAATATGAACTTATACATTAAATATATTTAATATATATATATATATATTAATATATGTTATGATATTTTTATATATTTAAAAAAATATATTTTCTTATTTAAAAAAAAACACTTTTAAATATTTTTATTTGTATTTTTTACATATACATTTTTATTTCTTTTAAAAATTAAATTTAAATATAATTTTATAATTAGTTTATATTTTTTAGAATTATTTTTTTAAATTAAATTTTTAAATATATTCAGCTTTTTAAAAAAAAAATCAATTTTTTTACTCTTATCTTCGAATCCGGATATCCGCGGATAGCTCTGATCCGGATCTCATTTTCATGGATCCGACGGATCCGGATCCGTCTCACCCCTAGTTAGGTGAGCATCCAGTCTTCCAAAGCCAAGCCTCACCAACGTTTCTTGCAACCCTCGGATTCATCGGTGAATTCCAAAACCGGTAAACTTGCCATTTTGCCATAAGAACAACCAGTTGGTTTCAGATCTGTTTTTTCTTTTTCATCTCGGTCCACTAAGTTTTGTCATAGGTGTTAGTAGCGGCTTCGTCCTTGGATCCGTCAGATATGGTGAGGTGGGTCGCACATGGAAGTCAGCAAGTGACAAAGAGGAAGGATCTCAAGTTAGAGCTCGGGTTTCATCTTCGTAGGGGAGCAAGGTGTTTTCTCCTCACGGTAGTGCATGACTAATGCCGCAGAAAGAAGCCACTAAACCAAGTCCGTGAATGAAGTCACCAGCCCTTAGCTTCGTCGGAAATCTAACCTTCCTTTTCCCTCACCGTCGTCGTGACCTCTACAACGGACTAGTTTCTTCCTTCTCACAAAAAAATGAAGCTTCAGTGGGCACCAATGTCAGCAGTGCTTCGAAACCACTGTCGGGTCATCGGCGGCGGCAAGAACAAAAGGGTCATCTTTTTTTTTTAGAGCTTTCACTTGTTCGGGTCTAAACCTAGGATCAATTTGAAAATCTAACCAGATTGAACTTGTTTAGAGTTTTGATTTTTGTATTATGTAGTGGGCTCTTTGTGATATAATTAGACTAAATTTTGAGTTAATAAATATAAACTTTTATGAAAAAGTCATTTATAACCCAACTTTAAAAGACTACTAATGTTAAATAGCTTTATTATTGCAATCAAATTTGTTGATCAAGTTTTGGGAAGAATTAGTCTTCACCGCTGCTTAATTAATCTTACACCAACAAAATTTCATTATGGTCTTTCACCGTTTGAGGTTCTCCATGGTTCATAACCAGATTATAGAAAATTTTGTGTTTTTGGATCTGTTTGTTACGCACACAAAAATACACGTAACAATGACAAGTTTAAGTCACAAAAATTGTTTGTGTTCTCATGGGATATCTTATAGAACGAAAGGTTGGCGGGTACATGACATCAAACATAATTGGTTCCTAATATCTCAAGATGTGTTTTTCTGCGAAGATGTGTATCCTTTTGCCAAACTTTTAGAAATATATATGAAACAATCTCTCTGATGTTGGTTCAAGAACCTTTTGCTTCTCTCTTAATTTTTCTCCTAACTCTCTATCTTCACCGAGATACATGTGGCAAAAGAGGAGTTAGGCGAGCCTTCGGTCTTCCAAATCCAAGTTACACCAACGCTCCTTGCGACCCTCGGGTTCATCGGCGAATTCCATAGCCGGCGAGCTCACTCTTCTGCCATCAGAATAACCAGTTGGTTTCAGATATGTCTTTCTTTCTCATCTCGGGTCCACTAAGTTCCGTTATAGATGTTACTAACGGCTTCGTCATCGGATCCGGCCAGATCTGATAAGGTGGAGTGAACATGGAAGTCAGCAACTGATGGAGAGGAAGGATCTCAAGTTAGATTTCGGGTTTCATCGTCGTAGGGGAGCGAGGTGTTTCTCCTCACGGTGGTGCGAGGGCTAGTGCCGCGGAGAGAAGCCACTAAACCAAGTCCGAAAATGAAGTCACCCGCCCTTAGCTTTTTCGGAAATCTAACATTCCTTTTCCCTCACGTCGTCGTGACCTCTACAATGGACTAGTTTCTTCCTTCTCACGAAAAAATGAAGCTTCAGTGGGCGCTAATGTCAGCAGCGCTTCAAAACTACTGCCAAGACATCGGCGGCGGCAAGAACAAAAAGATCTTCTTATTGTTCTTAGGGTTTTCATTTGTTCAGGTCTAAGCGTAGCCCCAACCTGAAAGTCCAACCGGATTTGACTTGTTTAAAGTTAGAGTTTTTTTATTATGTACTAGGCTGTTTGTGATATAATTGGACTAAATTTCCAGTTAATAAATATAAACTTTTACAAAAAATCATTTCTAACCCAACTTTAAAAGGCTACTAATGTTAAATAGCTTTATTATTGCAATCAAATTTGTCGATCAAGTTTTGGGAAGAATTAGTCTTCACTGCTGCTTAATTAATCTTACACCAACAAAATTTCATTATGGTCTTTCACCGTTTGAGGTTCTCCATGGTTCAAAACCAGATTATAGAAATTTTTTTGTTTTTGGATCCGTTTGTTACGCACACAAAAATACACGTAACAATGACAAGTTTAAGTCACAAAATTGTTTGTGTTCTCATGGGATATCTTATAGAACGAAAGGTTGGCGGGTCTATTCAAGATGTATTTTTCTGCGAAGCTGTGTATCCTTTTGCCAAACTTTTAGAAATATATATGAAACAATCTCTTTGATGTTGGTTCAAGGACCTTTTAAATACTTTGCTTCACTTCAACTTTGTATAGTTGTATGATTATTATTCACTTTTCTCATACGCTAAGAATAACATCAACTTTTGTGTGTTGATATATGGGGATGATCTTCTTATTCATGGAAACAACAATTACATGCTCTGCAAATTCAAGAACCACTAGATATGTTGTTTTCTATAAAGGATTTAGGTGAATTGTTCTTAATTAGTATTTAAGTAAGTCGATAATTTAAAAGAATTTTTCTTTCCCAACGTAATTATGCTTTAGACCACCTCCATCAAAAGATGTAATGGATTTCTAAGTGGGTGTCTTAAGAAAAAAAGTCCAAAATAAATGAAATTAAAAAACCAGAGTAAAATTTGTTATGGTTTAGGAATTTGAGATATCCATATAACCTCTACGTGTCGACTTCCGATTGGTTGGGGAAAAAAAATTTCACCCTCTCTCTCGGGAAAATCTAAAACAACCTTTAAAAAAAAAAGTTCACCCTCTCTCGATGGAGATTGAAGTGGCGATTCACTTCTAAATGCAAATGGTCGAGAAATTCAGTGAGGTGAATGTTTAATCCGTTGGAGATGATGAGGCGAGGTTGTTTCCTAGGTTTCGAGGAGGCTGACGAGTGGCTTTTGCGAAGAGGTATCAATTTTAGGATTCGAAACCCTATCACCCAATTTCGGATAGAAAATTTTCGAAAGGTATGCATGTTTTGATATCATTGTACTGGTTAATTTGGATGATATTTTGCTTTATTGGGTTCTATATTAGATATGATAATATTGAATGACAATTTGATTAATTTGGTAGATTATATTAGATTATTGTTGTTCGGGTTTTTGGTTTCAAGCATGATGATACCTTCTAGTGGTCTTCATGAGTTACTTTGAGTCCTTTTTCATCTTCGGGTGTTGGAGAATTTTCATATATGTTGTGATTTTTGTTTCAAGTTTCATGAAATGATAATCTATGACAAATTTTAGTTTTTAGTAATCAGTTTATGATCATTTGATAATCTGTTTATGAAGTTTCATGAAATTATAATTTGTTCCAAAATTTTTTATGATATGATAATTTATTTTATGATGTTTATGATAATTTGTTTATGATGTTTCATTGCCACATGTTCTAATAAGCTTCTTTTTATGTTAGGATTGATCTTCTAAGATATGATGCTTGATTCTTCTGATCTCATGGATCCATTAAGACACAAAGGTGTGTTATTATATCTCAACAAGAACAAGTAAAATGTTATTGATTGTGGTTAGGTATTTATTAGTTGTAGGTTTTAGTGTCATTGATTGTTTGTTTGGTGTAGACTAACAGTCAATGAACTTAACACACAAAACTAATAAAAATTAATCCTACACAAACTCTAACAATATTTATAACTACCAACCCCATCTATATAATCAAACTGGTTTTTTAAACTTAATTCCAACCCTTTCTAATATAATGGATCCATTAGGACACTCGGCCATGGATTCATGTTATCACTCTTCTAATTTCATGGACCTTTTAAAAAGCCAACAAGAAACCCTAAACCATGACTGTTATATAACCTCTAGTATGAGACTTGGACTATTTCAAGTCCCACAATTATCCAAATCAATGAGGATATAGGGGAAGAGGTTCCACGGCGTAGAGAAAGGAAAAAATGGGTCCCAACAGAAGATATAATGTGTGTAGTGCTTGGTTAAACACCAGTAAGGACGTTGTTGTTAGTAATGAGAAAAAGCACACTGCATTCTAGAAACGCATTGGTGCATATTTAATGCATCACCAAAGCTTGAAGGTTTCAAAAGCAAGATTCAGGGAATTGCAAGAAAATGTGGCAGAAGATAAATGACCAAGTCTCCAAGTTTGCAAGTTACTATGAGGAAGCTAAGAGACAAAAAGTAGAGGTCAAAATGAGAACGACCTTCCTAAGTTAGCATAAGATATCTTCTTTCAAGATCACAAGGTGAAATTCAATGTGGAACATGCGTCGATTGAGCTTTGCAATGACCAGAAGTGGTGTGATTCTACTGTTAAAAGTGAGAGTAACTAAAAAAAGGAAGGTAAATGATCATTGTATAAGTTTTAACATTGTGACAGAGTGTGATGAAGCAATGTCTCGTCTTGAGGGTGTCAAGGGAGCTAAGAGGAAAGGAAAAATATGTTTGAAGAATGGAGACATAGTGTAGAGTGATATAGACTCACTGTTGCATTGTCAGAAAATGTGGTCCATTAAAGAGAAATACTTAGCAATGAAAGAAAGAGTGTCTAAGCTTGGACTGCTTGACTAAGCCTAGATGTTCGGATATCTGAACCCCATCAAGTTCAGATTTTGGATGTTCGGAATTTTTACTATGGAATTCGTTTGGGTATTTTAGGGCTATGGATCAGATTCGATTCGGTTATCCTCGTATTCAGTTCGTTTAGGGTTTGGGATCAGATTTTTGAATATTTCATATTTTTAATTCGGTTTTGGGTTTTTGGATTGAAATCGGATATAAATATCCGAAATAAGATCTTTATCCTTATTAATCTGCTTCTTCTCTTCTATGGTGATAGCTAAAGAAGACTGGATAAGCTTTTCTACTAACTTAGAATCGCTTTAATTTATATTCAATCCCGGTATATTTAGGAAACTTCCTGAAACAATTGACAATCTCACAAAGCTCAAATCTTTAGTGGTTCTTGAAAATGGGTTCAATAGAGAATTGCCTGCAAAAAAGATACACCAACTGAGATGAAAATGACTCTCAAAAACAAGCTAATCAATGACATGCTACTTTAGGTTTGATATTATTCTTAATGTTTGATAGTTTATGTTGTGACAGTCTTTAGAATTGTCCATATTGGTTTAATAGTTTTTTTTTGTTATTTGTCTAGAAGACAATATTTGTTGTGTCAAAAAATGATTAGTTTGTTATTGTGTTTTTGTTATTGTTTTCTTAGTGTTATTTTCTTGAAGTTGTAGTTTATTTTGTTAAACAATATGTATCAATATGTTAATAAAAAAGTTGTGTGTTGTTTTGTTATTGTCATGTGTTATATTTGCTTCTTCTTCTCCTTCTTTGAAAACCAAACATTACTTCTTCTTCTTTGAAAAGAAAACATTACTTCTTCTTCTCCTTCTTTAAAAATCAAACATTACTCAAATAATTATATGATTTCTTCTTCCCAAGATCCTTTTGATTTTGATGATCAATTTGATCAATGTTTCGAAGAAGCATTTGATAATATCCCCAAAGCTCCACATACGCATGAAAAGAAGAAATGCCAATATATAAAAAGAGACCGTGATCAAGACCATAACCATTTATAAAACGATTATTTTAGTGATGAAACAACGTATCCGCCAACTCTATTCCGAAGACGGTTACAAATGAACAAGAGCTTGTTAATAAAAATACTTGACCATCTATCAAATAAAGTTTCATATTTTCAACAAAGAAGAGATGTTACAGGAAGATTAGGCCTCTCCGGACCACAAAAGTGTACAGTAACAATTCGTATTATGGCTTATGGTTGTGCGAGGGACATGGTTGATGAATATCTTCAGCTTGGTTAAACTATTGCCCTTTTATGTTTGGAGAAATTTGTCAAATGAATCATATCTTTGTTTGGGAATGAGTACCTAATAAGACCTACACCCAATGATCTAGAACGGTTACTACATGTTGTAGAGGCTCGAGGATTTCCCGGGATGATAGGGAGCATTGATTGTATGCATTAGTAGTGGAAGAATTATCCCATCGCTTGGAAGAGACAATAAGCATGTGCTTCCGAAAAACAAACTATTATTCTAGAAGTTGTAGCTTCACATGACCTTTGCATTTAGCACACCTTTTTTGGCCCTCCAGATACTTTAAACAATATCAAGTTCTTGATCGCTCACTAGTAATTGATGATATTTTAAATGGTCGAGCACCGAAAGTTAATTACTTCTTAAATGGACACGAGTATCAATTGGCTTACTATATGAGCGGTGATATTTATCCTAAATGGGCAACATTTTCAAATCAGTTTTACTTCCTCAATATCCTAAAACATCGTTATTTGCTACATCTCAATAATCTGTTTGAAAATATGTGGAACGGGCTTTTGGACTTTTGCAAGCTCGATTTGTCATCATAAAAAATCATGCTCTCGTGTTGGTTCAGTGAATGAAGGTGAGTCAATATGAGATCAAACAAGCTGGCACTAGCTATAACGCTCTCTCTTGTATGATCAGAAGATGGAAGTGAGGAGAATCGAAGGAACCACATATATTATGGAAGGATCTATGATACATCAAGAAAACTCTTTCTATTGTGAATCCACACACAAAGGAAATAAGTTTAGAATCTCTACAAGTACCACTTGAAAGAGAAGAAAATGCACCTTTATTAATCAACAAAAATGTCAGAGTTTTACAAGGATGCAATGAAACCTTATATAGTGGTTCTTCATCTAATGACCTAATTAGGTTGACACAAATATAAATTAAAGACTCAAAATAACATGACTTGCAAAATAAAACTACAAAGCGTTTAAACACATAAAACATAAATGTTTGCAAACTTAAAATAAAATAAGCTAAAATGTCGGACCACGTCTTGGGCTTGAAATGTTGTCTTCTAAAGTCTTATATGCCTTATATATACTCAATTTCACATGAATAAATTTTATAGATTGAAAATATCTGATTTTGGCTCGGTTTGTGTTGTTTAAGAGTTGAAATGAATTATGCTTTTTCTTGTCCGTTCCGATTGAATCCCTTTTCTTAGTTTAGTCCATTTATGTTTGTATTAGAGTTATTTTCAAGCATTTACACGTGGTTTGCTTCAGAATCCTCTTCTTGCCTTGTTTGCTCTTTATTGGTCAAGTTACCTGTAGTAAGTGTATCTTCCACCTCAGGAACTTTATTTGAGTGATTCTTTTTGGGTTGAACTCTATTTCCTGTCAAGAAAATAGAGTTACAATGATTTTCTTAAGGTTGGATCTCTTTGAGGCTCAAATGGACGGAATTTTTTCAGTAAATCTTCATCAAGGCCATCCAAGCTTAAGTTCACTTCTGGATTATTTTTTGTGAAGCCTCCAAGTTCCATTGTTGTTATTAGGGGCTAGACCACATAATTTGAATCATTTTCAAAGCCTCCTATACTTGGAACGTGTCATTGGAGCTTCGTTGACTTGTGGTACATGTGTTGGTTCATTGGTTGGTTTGATGTCCTCATCATTGTGATAAGATAATGATTGGAAAAATAATGATAGCATGTATCATAGTCCACAATATGATAGTAGAAGAAAAACGAGATGGATACACTCATTTCAATTTATCAGAATTCAATCAAGGAGAAGGAAACGAGAATGCACACGTGGATTATACATATTCAACGAATATGCCTACAAATCTTGCCAATGTGGTGCCAATCGAAATCGAGTTCGGGATATAATAAAACATAAACAACTAAAAGGTTATTTGGTGGAGCATCTATGGAAAAATTTTGGATCATATTAAGCTTACAAACTTCGTCTGTTTCCATTTAAATTTTAATTTTTTTCATATAGTTTTATTTCATCTATGTTTCAATTGTTATTATTCGTAATATGTATAATATAATATTTTATTTTTTTATAATCCAATAGGAGTTATACCAATGGAGGAGAAATTTAACTAAATGAGTTTGAGAGTTCTAAGTGAGTATGATTAGTGAAAAATATTAATAAAAGATTCTAAAAAAACCCCACAAAAATATATACCAATGAAGATGCTCTTAGATATCATTGTCGAGAGTGGCAATCTTAGCTCCAAATTGGCTTAACTCCTCTAGGAAAAAACTCACAAGTTTGCAATGATCGATGGATCACTTTTTAATGATTCTAAGAAAATCGAAGACTCATCGGTCACTTAATTTATCTCACTCATACATTACTAGAAGAGTTAAGTTATGTTGTCCATGATTTAACACTGTTTATGCAAGTTCCAAACAAATCACATTGGGAAGTTTTCATATGCGTGTTTTGATTTTTAAAGAGCTTTCTAGATCAAAACATTTTACTTAAAGCATATTATGATATGTTTCTAATAGTTTATTGCAATTAAAATTGAACGGCGTGTTCACTAAAATGGCTTCAGAGCTTGGTATCAGAAATGGAGGTCAAACATGTTGCGCTAACTTGTCTTTTCTTTGATAGTAAAAGTGTAATTCATATTATATTCAATTTTTTACAATGAGCATGACCAACTTCCACAGTGCGACGAGCAATGTGTACAATGCATGGGAATGAATTCACCGTAGTATGGCTGACCAACGATTACTACCAATTTTGACTTCATATAGGTGAGTTGCAACATACAAAAGTTGATTTATACCGTTAGAGATGCAATTTAAGATGGCATCATTGCTACCTATCATATCACAACAAACATTCATATTTCATATCACATACTTGCTGACAAAAACATGAAGCAGTGTATAATCTGATAACTTAGTCTCGAAAAGTTAAACATGATAGATATACACTCTTCAAATTTAAGGGTGATGAGAACCAAATGGTTTGGTGAGCCAAATCTAATCATACACATTAACCAAACCGGTTAAGAAAGAGAAAAGAAAACGTTTGAATTAATTAAGAAAAACAATCTCCGCTTTCTCCATGTTTCCCACTTTGTTTAATTAGTTGAAAATTAATTATCTTTGTCTTTAAGAACTTTGGCTTTCATGTTTTAGAAATATGAAGAGAAAATTTGTGTTACTTTGTGTCTTTGAGTTTTGGGACCTATCATTGGTATCAGAGCTTTGTTTTTGTTTTTGATCCGGACCACTTTGTGGTATCAAAACATTTTTATCAACTTGGTCATTGTTATTCTTTAATCAACAATTACCTAAAACTCTCGAAGAACGGCTATTCATTGTGAATCAATGATCTTTGAGTTCTCGTTTGAACGGTCATTCTTCGGAATCAACGGTCAGGGAGATCTACCCTTTTTTATTTATATATCTTTATTTTTCAACAAAAAAAATTCTTTCTTTTTTTTTTCTTCCCATTAATCGTTTCTCAAACTTTTCTTAGACAAAAGAAAAATCCTTCTTTTGATTTCTGGTTGAATTTTTCTCCAATTTTTTTTTAAAATTGTTTAATTTTATCCTATTTTAGCTAACCGTTTTTCAATATGGATCATGATGCAGAATCTATGTTGATGGCAATACAACACACGATTTGAGAGTTTTTCGCACCGAAATCTCACAACAGTTCATGCACATTCAAGAATCATTAAATGAGTTTTTCGTAAGGATGAACAATATCAAACAAGGAGGATCAAACACCAATCAAAGAAGACGAGATACTAAAGTGTTTGTGTATGCAAAACCAAATAAGAAGAAAAAGATGGTGAAGACAAAGAAAAGAAAGAAGAAAATGATAAAGAAAATAAAAAAGAAGAAGACGACAAGGATAAAGACGGGGAAGAAACCACAAAGGAAGAGATCAAAGGCTGAAGTACTTGTGGAGTTGCAAGAGGTTCCATTGATAAAATCAACAAGGAAAAATGCACAAAGTTTCTTAAGAACTTTGAGGACAAGGTTCATTTTGAAAGGGAGAGTATTGATGAGAACCAAATATAATCATACACATTAACCAAACCGGTTAAGAAAGAGAAAAGAAAACATTTATGTTAATTAAGAAAAACAATCTCTACTTTCTCCATGTTCCCCACTTTGTTAAATTAGTTGACAATTAATTATCTTTGGAACTTTGGCTTTCATGTTTTAGAAATATAAAAAGAAAATTTGTGTTACTTTGTGTCTAAAGGGAGAGTGTATCTATTAATACACAAATAAAATGTATTTTTTTGTTCAAAAATTTCGGGTTGTTATTGAAGATAAAGAAAAGGTTTAATGCTCTCCTCCGTTCCTCGACCTTCTTCTTCTTCACTTCATTTCCATTTCTTGTTGAAAAATATGGATTTAACCTTAGATTTAGGTTAAATCTAAAAGCCGTTCTTCCTTTGCCATTGACGGTTCCTCAGCGGTTGCTTTACATTCTTTTTCTTCAGTTCATTTTCATTTCTTCCTCTCCTCCGTTCCTCGACCTTCTTCTTCTTCACTTCATTTCCATTTCTTGTCGAAGAATATGGATTTAACCTTAGATTTAGGTTAATCTAAACGCCGTTCTTCCTTTGCCATTGACGGTTCCTCAACGGTTGCTCTACATTCTTCTTCTTCAGTTCATTTCCATTTCTTCCTCTCCTCCGTTCCTCGACCTTCTTCTTCTTCACTTCATTTCCATTTCTTGTCGAAGAATATGGATTTAACCTTAGATTTAGGTTAAATCTAAACGTCGTTCTTCCTTTTCCATTGACGGTTCCTCAACGGTTGCTCTACATTCTTCTTCTTCAGTTCATTTCCATTTCTTCCTCTCCTCCGTTCCTCGACCTTCTTCTTCTTCACTTCATTTCCATTTCTTATCGAAGAACATAGATTTAACCTTAGATTTAGGTTAAATCTAAACGCCGTTCTTCTTTTGCCATTGATGGTTCCTCAACGGTTGCTTTACATTCTTCTTCTTCAGTTCATTCCCATTTCTTCCTCTCCTCAGTTCCTCGACCTTCTTCTTCTTCACTTCATTTCCATTTCCATTTCCATTTCCATTTTCATTTCTTGTCGAAGAATATGGATTTAACCTTAGATTTAGGTTAAATCTAAACGCCGTTCTTCCTTTGCCATTGACGGTTCCTCAACGGTTGCTCTACATTCTTCTTCTTCAGTTCATTTCCATTTCTTCCTCTCCTCCGTTCCTCGACCTTCTTCTTCTTCACTTCATTTCCATTTCTTGTCGAAGAATATGGATTTAACCTTAGATTTAGGTTAAATCTGAACGCTGTTCTTTCTTTGCCATTGACGGTTCCTCAACGGTTGTTCTACATTCTTCTTCTTCAGTTCATTTCCATTTCTTCCTCTCCTCCGTTCCTCGACCTTCTTCTTCTTCACTTCATTTCCATTTCTTGTCGAAGAATATGGATTTAACCTTAGATTTAGGTTAAATCTAAACGCCGTTCTTCCTTTGCCATTAACGGTTCCTCAATGGTTGCTCTACATTCTTCTTCTGCAGTTCATTTCCATTTCTTCCTCTCCTCCGTTCGTCGACCTTCTTCTTCTTCACTTCATTTCCATTTCTTGTCGAAGAATATGGATTTAACCTTAGATTTAGGTTAAATCTAAACGCCGTTCTTCCTTTGCCATTGACGGTTCCTCAACGGTTGTTCTACATTCTTCTTCTTCAGTTCATTTCCATTTCTTCCTCTCCTCCGTTCCTCGACCTTCTTCTTCTTCACTTCATTTCCATTTCTTGTCGAAGAATATGGATTTAACCTTAGATTTAGGTTAAATATAAACGTCGTTCTTCCTTTGCCATTGACGGTTCCTCAACGGTTGCTCTACATTCTTCTTCTTCAGTTCATTTCCATTTCTTCCTCTCCTCCGTTCCTCGACCTTCTTCTTCTTCACTTCATTTCCATTTCTTGTCGAAGAATATGGATTTAACCTTAGATCTCAACGGCCTCGTTCCACCACCACCCGTCAATGATTTGCCTGGTATATATGTGTTCCATCTTCTGGCTGGAGTAGCCTATTCCATACATGTCGTTCCAGCCGGTGGTCCTCATGGCGGCCCTGGCGGCGGCCCTGGCGGTTTCCAAGTCAATGACTTACATGATGAAATGTTTGTGAAGAACCCGAATGTTCCTAATCCACTTGTTCTTAATCCAATTACTGAACAAATTAGGAATCATGCAATGAACAATGTCTTATCATATTACCAGGTGTTACACCTATTAATGGATCAAACATTTCCACGAACCATTCATCAAGAAATCCCAGCGGAGCTTCAGTTGGAGGGATTATTTATATATCGAATCCACAACTACAGTCGGGTGGATGGTCACAAGTATTTCTATAACATGTATAAGGATGTGCGCATTGTGCAAAACGGATTTAGCATAGTGATAAAGTTTTGTCATAACAACAATACATCCAAATGATGCAAATCGTGTAATTCATGCAAGACGCTACTTTCTTCCCGGAATGAGAAAATTTCTAATCCATTATCTTGAAGCTGATAGGAACCTTGGTAATGCTGGAGTAAATATACCACTTCTTCCGTATGTTCAATTTGAGGCTCCACTTCCTTATAATCCAATGAGATAGTTTTCGAATAAATAACCTTAGACTTTGCAACTTTATATTTTTTATTTTTAATGTTTCCAATGCATAGATTTTTAATGTTTCCAAAAGCATGGATTTTTTAGTGCATTCCTTAGTTGAAAAAAAGGTTTAATGTTAAATTATATTTAAAATATGATTTCAACATAGAAATAGTAATATAGTGTTTAGGTTGTGAATGGGTAAAAGTGGGTGTGGTTTTTTATGGTACTTTTTAGAAAATCGCGAAATTTTCTCCATTCACTAAAAAAATGTAATTTAATATACGCTCAGAAAAAAATAAAAGCAATTCTGCGCACAAAAACCGATGTGATAATTTCTTCTGATTTATTGAACCGCACTTCGAAATTTTGGAGACAGCAAAAGTGGCGCGGTCCACTAGAAGAATACTCAAATTGTTCATTAAAAAAATAAACAGATTAATATTTAATGCTTTTGCTTCTATAAATAGCATGTATCTCTCTTCTTTATGTAGATAAATTAAAGAGACACACTAAAAAAAAAAGCTTCTCATCGAAAGAAAAAAAATTCTGCTCAAAATTTTGTTTTCCATAGGACAAGGTTAGTAACTTTTGTTGCACTTTTATTTATTATACTATAATTATATTGTTATGTACTTTTATTCTATACACTAGAATTTTACATCAGTTTATATTTTAAAAAATTTGGTTAATTAAGAATTTATTACTTAATTCTTTGTAAATAACAAATAACTTTCGTTTAAATCATATATATATATAATTATATTCTTTGGTAATTTGATAAATATAAATTATTTTTAAGAAATGCTATTTATGATTGTTTTATTATTCTTGTTGTCATATAAGTTCTTTCAACCAGATTTTTTGAAGTTACGAAACAAAGATTCATACATTAGTCAACTTATTTTTAATCTACATTATAAATAAAGTCACAGATTAATTTTCTTATGCACGATTTCTAACATTTTATGGCATAAATTATTTCTGATTTTTTTTTTAAAAACGCATATATATATTGTTATTAAAACTTTAATTGAATTTTATGGAATTTTATCTTTACATATTAAACTAATTACGTATAATTTTTTATAAATTAATTTCAAGTTTTCTCATTTACATTTACTATTAAAAAATATAATTTTAGGTTGATTAATAAATTTATGAAAAACTGAAAAATTAATTATATATTATTATATTTAGATATGGCATCCAATCAGCGACGAAGCACAAATCATTCAAGACGAATTAATTCAACTCATCATGCAGAATCTTCAACCCCTCCCACAGAAATAACTATACGGGTATTTATTTTTAATTTTTATTAAATTATATATTAAACAATATTGTAATTTGAGAATGTGTAGACCAACGAGAAATACAAATGGTCTCACGGACAAGAAAGAACACTTATTGAATTATATGATGAAGCAGTTGCCATGAATAATTATAC